>JANHGD010009050.1:0-11502 GCA_027560375.1 Imantodes cenchoa | reverse complement strand
GTAGAGTAGCAGCTTCGGTGGCGTTGAATAGTTTTACATCATCAGTGAAGAGAACACCATGGCTTATAATATGATCGCAAAGGTTTTTTATCTAAAACCTTCCTTGGGGGAAAAACCCCTTCCTTGGGGACACTGCTGTTAACATAATTCCCTATTTTGACTACTTGTTGTCTATCCACTTATCCGCTATCCACTTATGCAGGGATCCGGAAATGCCATAAGATTTTAGTTTTAGAAGTAGTTTTTCGTGTACTACTGAATCAAAGGCTTTTCAGAAGTCTATATAAATTGCATCTATTGCTTTACCCCTGGTCAAGTTGTGAAGTCCAAATGTTTTTGCAGTGTAAGAGTTGCAGATTGCAGGACATTTTTTTTCCAGAAGCCAAACTGCTTGTTAGAGAGTAAGTTGTTTGTTTCTAAGTAGAGGGTAATGAATTGGTTTAGGATTGATTCCATGACTTTGCATGTGACGCAACATAATGAGATTGGTCTGTAATTTTCAACTAGGCTGGGGTCACCCTTTTTGAAGATAGGGATAACCGTGGCTAGTGACCATAAGTTAGGCAAGGAGCCGGTTATGAAAGATATTTCATAAATTATGCTAAGAGGTTCTGCTATGGTGGTTGAGAGCATTTTAAAGAAGTAGGCATATAATCCATCAGGGCCAATAGATAGAGATGGTTAGGATGCATAATGCCTTTTCAACGGCATCTTCTGTGAAATCGACATGTAGTAGATCGTTGTGATTCGTTGTGGTATGATTGGGAAATGTGGGGCATGATCTGTTGCTATTTACAAAGACTGATACATTCTTTTCTCACATTGACAATATTTATTATTGCGTGAATTATAGAAGCAATTTCTGTACTCTGATATAACATTGTATTTTTTTAAATAGTTTGTTCTGCTGGAAGATATGGGGAGACATGTGAGCGTGTGTGTCCCAAGTGTGATGATGATGTGCCATGTAACCCACATACCGGGTTGTGTAGTGATAGCGTGTTCTGCACCAAAAATGATTCTTCATTTACTTGTAAAACAGGTGATTTAAGATCTAGCTTTTCTCCTTTCACATCCTTTCTGAATATGATCATAAGACTCTGAATATCATTAGAACTGTGGTGTAGGAATTTTCTAATTGCAGTTTTAATACTTTTCTAATTTGAACTGAAGTTACCATCTACAGAAAGAGGCTAAACATACTTAGCAAAATTAAAAGCATAAAGTTGAGAATGGTTGATGGTTTGTAAAGCCATTAAAACCTGTCTATTCTAAGCCATCTTGGAACAGATATGAGGAGATAGATCCTTAAAAAAATAGATCCTGTGTGCTTTTGTTTGTTTTTGTTGTTGGATTGATTGTTTTAATTTTCTGTATTCAAGAATGGAAGCCATTCAGCATTCTGCTTGGATTGGATTGGGAGGCTTACGGAGTAAGATCACTTTGAGTAAGGACATAGTGAACTGAAGGATCTGAAGAAAGGCGGACAATTGTCCTGCTTTAAGTTTCAACTACACATTCAAACATAGTTTTTATGGAAATCATATACTGTATATATTAAACTAAGTCTGATTTTATCTGTGTATTTATATTTTAGGAACCTTAATTGGTGGAAGATGTCCTGTTGAGGATAATTGGTTATATTGGCGTGGCAGCTGTTACTACATCCATAAAGGAGAAAAGAAAAAATGGCGAGAAGCAAGATATATGTGCAGACAGTATAGCAATACAGACCTTGTCTGGATAACCAGTAAAGCTGAAAAGGTAAACTGATGGCTTTTGTTTTGTAACACTGAGTTTTCTAGGAAATTATTTCAGTGGAAAATAACGTTCTTGATCACATTTTGAGGTTTTTTTAAAACTAATATTCAGTGTTTCAAAAAAATAAATATTCTTCAATTTCTATCTCTCGTAAGAAATTCCTTCTATCTGTATTACCCAGTGGAACGTATTGGATTGGTCTTAATGGGATTAAATTTTGTACCCATGTGCGATGGTCATACACTAATGCTTCAGATTTAGATATAGAATGGTAAGTTAAATACTTATGTCATAATAGGCCTTAATCAAATAGTTTTTCTAAATAATTTAATTTAAATTTTAGTGAACTCTAATTTATAATCCTTGTTTTATTGAAAACATTTTCTCCCCTCTAGCTCTGTGTATATATATTATTCTTTGATTATCCTTTTAATATATACTTGTAAAAATTATATTTTCATGACTGAAAATTTAGAAAACTGCAAATTTCCTTGTTACATCACAAGCTTGAGGTTTTTCTGAGCTATTTTATTTTATTCTCAATTGCTTTGAAATCAAGGTTATATAAGAAATCATGGTCAATCTTTTGGAAGTGCTGTGTATATCTCACTGTTCCTAAAGGTTCACTGACAGCAAGTGTATGCATCTGGAACAATTTATGGATTTGCAAAAAAAGAGAAGAAGGTAAGGTGATTTGTCTCCAGCGCAGAAGTTCTCAGTATACATACAAACAAGTGATAGGTCATAGAACATAAATCATAGTCACAAAATTATTAAAATGACAATCAGACTAACAAATATATTCAAAGACAATTTTCTTTAAGTTGTTATGCTCAGTTTGAGCTGTGTATACTTTCTTCCTTTTTCACTCATACAAATGTTTGTGAGCCTATATTGGGAATTTATTATCCCACTCCACCCCAATACCTTGGAACACTACCAAGTAATTGTCCTTTTTAAGTGTTCATCCTATGTCAATCAAAATAAAAACAGTTTGAGCCCCAAATCAGCCCTACGCTGAGTAAATGTCTGATCTTCTTGGTGTATTCAAATTAAGGTGCTCTTCTTACTGACTGCCTTACTTAACAATTCTTTAAAATTACAATAATTTTTTCAATCCTTTACAACTGTTGCAGCATCCTGGAATCACATCATCACGTCTGTGCATTTATGAATGTTGCAGTGTTCTACAATCATGTGATTGTCATTTGTGTCTTTCACAACTGATTTGCAACAAGCAGAAATAATAGACAAGTAAATCATAAGTCATGGTCACATGATATTTAACGTAAGAAACTGGAAGAGAAGTGAGGTTGTAAGCCCATCACACTTGTGTGATTTTTCATGTAGTGACTGCAGGACTTAACAATTCAGTCTTGATCCCTCCCAGTTGCTAAGGGAGGATTACATATATAGGCTGATACCAGGTTCTCACCATTGCAAATTCCTTTCCTGCTATTTGTCAGAAAATGCTTATTGTTTACCATACTCTGTTACTGAAGTTTTTACATTAATATTGTTAATGTTGGTTGTGATTGTTTTTGCTTTTTTCCATTTTCTTTTCTTTCATCATAGTGTTGAAGAAATCATATTTCCTCATTATTCTCTTAATCTAGAATCCAATTTCATTCTTAATTTGTAAATAGTAGCAGAGAACATGTTTTCCTCTCATCTCACCATAACTTGACTCAAGTTTATATCTTTGTATCTAGTATTCAGCTTTGAGCCCTTTTTATTTTAAAAAATAAATAGTGCCAACATATTTATGAATTTCTTCTTCCTTTTGAAATTTGGCATACGGACATAGTCACTATTGCAGTTTTTGTGCCAGAAGAAGTTGCAGTGTTTGAATTTCTGTTCCTATTATTGTTATTAAAATCACAAGTTTGATCATAAGTTTTTATCAAAGCCATATACCTCTCTAGATATAATCTAACATCTAATTTGCCATGATTGTTTAAATCTTATCCCTAAAATTATCTTGCCTTAGAGTAATTGTACATATTCCTGCAGTGTGTGATAAAAGCAATCCGAGATTAAAATATTTAAGGAATCTCTTACTTAACTAAAATTTGCTATAGGCAACATGGTTAATTTTCCAAATCAATTTTGTTCATATTGTAGAAACAAAGGATTTCCGTAAATTTGATGGCTATTTTCTTGTTGGCTTTACCAAAGACAAAAGATCAGTCAACCACACATCGTTAATTGAAGCCTTTCAACATTGTAGAATTGAAGGAAAACATTGTACTGGAATTCAGAGAATAAGAACTACTTATATAACATTTCTTGCAAAACGATTGGTGCTTATCATTGGTAACGATGCAACTCCCTATACAGCGTATTTGAAAAGTGGTATGTATGTCACATTGGATGTTTATTTAGAATTTTATTTTGAGCATTAATATACTATCACAACATGAATCATAATTTATATAACGTAAAGTAAGCCCAAGTCATTGCTGTGGCAAAAAAAAAAATGCCAATTTAAAATCTTGGTCATTTAATAGGAAGCACATGTTTGCCTGCTGGGATGGGTCCAAGTAATTTGTGATTAGATGAGAGATTAACTTTGCCCTCCAAGGGTAATAGGGCATTTGAAAGTTACATGTGCAACTGATTCAATTTCAGTGCTGAACATATACATAAATGTCCTGGACAGAGGATATTATTGAATTTCTGAGTCAATACTATTGATGGTAAAGAGTGCCAACATCAGCATCCCTCAAGTATGTATTAGAAGTTTTTTGGGAAAGGCTGATAAATGAGCTAGTATTAGCAGAGAAAATTGGTCAAAAATTCTCTGCTTGACTTCATGCTAAGCTTTGTCATAGTTTATATAGATTTTGGGAGGGAGGCTGCAATGGACCATTTTGGATATTATACATGAAGAATTGATATAGCAGTCAGAGCAAGTTTAGACTAGACATCCAACTCAAATGATGTGGGGAAGATGGAAATAGACTTAAGATATTTAGGAATACATGATCACAAATCAATTTTCACAATAGTTTTTTTCTAGAACCACATTGTGACAATAGTCTTCCACTTCTTGTTTCAACATTGATCTAGCATAGCATCTATTGCTACTAATTTGTGTGTCAGTGCTTAATTTAGAATTGCAGGACAGCTACCGAATGAGAATACGAGGGGATACATCAGTACATCAGCAAACTTTAAATACCGTATTTTTCGGAGTATAAGACGCACCTAAGTTTTGAGGGAGGAAAATAGGGAAAAAACTCTACCTGCCAGGTATTCATCTGGCTAGTGCCCTTAGTCTGTTCAGCTTCAGCACATTATTTTATCCCCTGGCTAGGGCTGCAAAAGCCTTTTTCAGAGATAGTAGGAATGAAAAAAACCTGCAAAGACTTAGAGCTGGAAAAGACATTCTTCAGAGGGAATAGGAAGCCAGGAAGATAGTTAGCACCTAGTTAGGGCTGGGGAAAAAAACTTTGAATAAGCTACATTCGAAGTATAAGACGCACCTGAATTTTCAGCCTCTTTTAGGGAGGAAAAAGGTGCATCTTATACTCGAAAAAATATGGTAAGTAAGATAAAATAATAGAAGATAAAATAGATTGGGACCCCATGAAACCTCCCATGCAGGGGTGGGTTCTAACTTACCTCGCTGCCGGTTTGCTTCCTCCCACACCATGTGGCCACGCCTTGGAAACTCTGCTTCTGCGCATGCTCAGAAGAATTTTTTTTCAAAAATAAATAACTAAATAAAAATAAAAACAAAAACAAATAATAATTTAAAAAGACTGGCACCGACCGAACCGGTTCTGTGACATCATTGTGACATCACCAGCGAGTCACTACCGGTTCGGGTGAATCGGTTCGAACCGGGAGGAAACCACCTCTGCTCCCATGTCCATGGAGTCCAGATGTTCAAATCAAGCTCTAGAAAAAACTCTTCTGAGATGTTGAAGCAGCATGTCAGAGGTCAGTTCCTCCCGGTTCGGAACGGTTAGCCCGAACTGGTAGCAACTTGCTGGTGATGTCACGATGACGTCATGGAACCGATTTGGTTGATGCCAGTCCATGGACGCAGCCATCTTTTTATTTTATTTTATTTTTTAAAAAAATTCTGGGGTTTTTTTTCTTCTTCTAAGCATGCGCAAAAGCTGAATTTCCAGCACTGCACATGCGTTGTCATCTTGTTTTCGGTTTTTGGGGTGGGGATTTTTAAATTTTTTTTGCCACTGCGCATGTGTGCGTGTGCCCACAAGGCACCGTCAGGCAGGGTGGGAGGAAGCAAACGAGCAGCGAAGCAACTTAGAACCCACCCCTGCAGCATGTAATATATTTGTTAGATTTTTTTTTTCTAACTGGGAGGCTGATTTGTGTTGAGCAAGTCACTTCAGACATTTGGCACATTTAAGTGCTGCAGTGTCGCCTTAAGTAGCCATATTAGTAACTCTTTGTTTCAAAGCTTTTAGATCTGATTGGACTGAGAATTGGATAGAGAATCCATATTGAGAGATGACATTTGAAAGTTGGGTAGCCCAAGCACAATGTTACTTATTGTGTAATTGCTCTTCAAAGCACAGCTACCATTGGGGTCCATGGATAGTATTGGGGTCTAGCTAGTAATTAAATATTTAATTACTAAAATTTTATAGATAGTATCTGGTAACCCGGCCAACTGTTTTTATAATTCTTTTGCAATGTAAGTTCTTACACTATCTTTAGACGATTTACCACAGCTGATATTAAATTGTACTTTTCTGGTACCTATTTTATTTCCCTCCTGAATGGTTGCAGAAACTTGGTTTATTTTCTTATATTTCACAGTTCCTATGTGCGCAAACATTATCGTAAAACTAGGATGATCTTTTTCAATGAATGTAAATATGGAGAGCAAAGCATATTTGGAAAAAGCTTTTCTTTCCCCCAAAAAAATAAAATGGACTAGAATTTTTTTTTTAAAGAACTCAGTTACTGAACTTAATTTTTTCTTGCTGTCTTAGGAATCAGAATATGTCTCTGCTCATCTCCATGAATGGATAGATCTGATTTTTGGCTATAAACAAAGGGGACCAGCTGCAGTGGAGGCTCTGAATGTCTTCTACTACTGTACCTATGAAGGTATGAAGCCCCATATTTTCTTGGTTCATTATTGGATCGTGTGTGTTGGGAAGATTAATAGTAGCTTTAAAAGCTAAACCAAGGAAGGGCAGGAGAGAGCACAATAGACTTTGATTATGCCATGGATAAAATGTTGCCCTCTGCAAATATTTGGTATCTTATAGCTGTATGATTTGGTTAGTGCTGCATAGTATTAAATGGCTTATCTATCATTTTTTTGCATACATGGTTAATTAGGGTTAGGGAGAATGATTAACAATGTATCAGTGGCCAACTATTTGGTGATAACGTGTACGCATTACATCATGTTTGTGATGTCTTATAACAGTGATAGGTGGCAGTATCTAACTGACACTTGGCTGCTCCAGAAAAAAGCTAAGCAAGATCAGATCTTGTTAATACGGATAGCCGTCAACTTCTGACCACAACTGAGCCCAAATTTTCTGTTGCTGAGAAATTTGTTTTGCCCCATTTTATGACTTTTCTTGCCACATTTGTTAAGTGAATCACAGCTGTTGTTAAATTAGTAACAGAGTTGTTAGGTGAATCTGGCTTCCCCATTGACTTTGCTTGTCAGAAAGTAAGAAAACAGAATAGAAATATTAGAAATAGAAACATTACAATAACTACAAGGGAGGGAGCAAGCATACACCTCCCCATAACACTTCAGATGATTAAATATTAAGATATATATAGTTGTGGAACCATGTACAGAAAATATGATTTTCATTATTTTGTTTATCATTTGACTATCATTACAGGAGCTGTAGACCTGGATGCCTTAACTGATGAGAAAGAAAGAAAAGCCTTAGAAGGGATGATTAATAACTTTGGACAAACACCTTGCCAATTATTGAAGGTAAATCCTTTGGAAGCACTAAGAATCCCAGGTACCATCTCTAGATGACTAGCCTGTCTTTGACCATGCATGATGGTTCTCATACTTCAGAGGTTTCTCCTCAGGCTTTGCCACACCTCCCTGTTATACTTCACAGTCACATACTGTGCCAAATCACATGATCTTTATTCCTTTCATTTAAATAATTGGTTGAAGAATCACTGTGCGATTGTGGTCCTCACTCATCTGGACTTATTCTAGGAGCCTCATCCAGCAAGATTATCTGTGGAGGAAGTGCTGCAGAAGCAGACCAAAAATGAAAATTCCACCCTCAATCTGTTCCAACATCTCCCTGAACTAAAATCCTTCTTCATTGAGGTAAAGATATTTGTTATCAGGTTGCAGCTGATAATGTTTCACATTATTTATATTTACTATTTTAAAAAACAGCCTCTAGGGCCGTGATAGTAAACCTATGGCATGTGTGCTGGAGGTGGCATGCAGAGCCCTCTCTGTGGGCACACACGCCGTCGCCTGCTGCTCTTCTCGTTTCTGGAGCGCACATGCATGCCAGCCAGCTGGTCTTTGCAGGCACTGGAGCGCTGGAAAACGTGCTGAAAAGAGGCTGAAAAGCAGCCTAAAAATGGCCCATAAAACGGCCTGAAACCCGCCCTGAAAATGCCCCCAAAGCGGCCCAAAAACCAGCCTTAAAACAGGCACAAAACCAGGCTGTTTTTCAGGCCATTTTCAGGCCGGTTTTTGGGTCAAAAACAGCCTGAGAACAGCCTGAAAAACAGCATGAAAAACGCCCCCAAAACAAGCATGGGTGCAGCAGCCAGCTGGTCTTCGGGTTTCCGGCGCACACTCATACACGCACGTTCCAATTTGGGCACTCAGTGCCGAAAAGATTCACCATCACTGCTCTAGGGTGTTTGAAAATAAAAATAATAATTTAGCACATGATTGGGTGAACTAAAAATGGATTCAAGATCCAAAAAGCTTGATGCCTATAGAGACAAAGACTGTGCATTACACATTTTCTACAATGATGGTAGAAACAGATCTATTCCGTTTTTTTAGTTTCTGCAATTGCAAAAAACCTACAGCAGTCTTTAACATTGTTTAAATCTCTCTGAACAGAACAAAGCAGAGAATTCAAAAGCACTCAGAGGATAGTAATATAGCAATAGCACTTAGACTTACATACCGCTTTACAGTGCTTTACAGCCCTCTCTAAGTGGTTTACAAAATTTGCATGTTGCTCCCAACAATCTGGGTCCTCAATTTACCAACCTTGGAAGGATGGAAGGCTGAATCAACCTTGAGCCAATAAGAATCTTACTCCTGGCAGTCAGCAGAATTAGCCTGTAATACTGCATTCTAACCACTGTGTCATGATAACAGAGCTTGATGCTGTGAATGGCTCGCTTTTCTTTCTTTTAAGATTCTACTGTAGATATATTATGTGGATGATGGCTTCGACTTCAGCATTGTGGCAGACAAAGTGTTAAGCCACAAGAAAATATTTTTTTTTGTGATGATGGAGGTTTTTTTTTTTGTCAGTCATAGCACAAGCCATAATTGCATGAGAGTCCCAGCTACTTAACAATGATTGGATAGGAGGATTACATTTTCCCAGCAGAGCATCAAATGTCCAGGATCACATTTCTGAGTATGCTTGAAATTAACCTCTCTACAATCTTTTTTTTAATGTATTCATTGTATTTTTCCCATTGAACAAGTTTCCATACTTTATACATAACTGTGCTCTTTTACCTATTATTTACATGTCTATTCTTTACATATCATTACATTCAAATTTAAAAATACTTCATACATAATATTTATACCTCCTTTTATTCAAATCCATATATTCCATACTTTTCAAATACACATTTTACTTCCTTTTATATTTTATCTCTTTTTTTTTCTCGTTTTCTATACTCAATCCATTCGTACCATTTCTTCCATAGTGCGTAATATTCTGAATTCATTTGTCCCTTCAGTTCAATTGTTAGTTTGTCCATTTCAGCACAATCATGTTTTTTTTATTACCATACTTTCCGAGGGTGTGTTTTTTTGTCTCCAACATTGCGCAAATGCTATTCTTGCTGCTGTTATAATATGTAAAATAATGTATGTGGTAGTTTTATTATAGTCCCCCCCTTGGTAATCCCTAACAAGAATAATTCAGGTGTATATTCTACTTGAAGGCTTGTTAGTTCCTGGACCCATCTATGAATTTTTACCCAATATTTCTTGGTCTTTGTATATGACCACCATGTATGGTAAAAGGTGCCTTGTTTTGGCCACATTTCCAACAGTTTGGTTCCAGGTTTAAATAGATTTTTGCCAGTCTTGCTAGTGTCATGTACCATCTATAAAACATTTTATATTGGTTCTCTTTCTATTTTGCCGATTTAGTTATTTTATAATTTCCATATTTCCCCCCAGTCTTTTAATTCTATGTTATGTCCAGTATTTTTTGTCCATGCTATCATAACTCCTTTCACTATATCTTCTGCTCTATCAAATTCTAGTAGATAACTGTACACTTTTGCTATTCGTTTTTCATCCAGGCCCATCAATATTTTATCTCATTGATGGGGGATTGTCTCAAATCCATATTCTTCTTTATCTTTTTTATATCATGATTGGATTTGCATATATGGCCATTATGCCCTGGTCTTCCAATTGTTGTCTATTTTTAAGATTCTGTTGACTTTCTAGAAGTTGTTGATAGAGCTATCTATAAGTACTGGTTCTATTACTTCCTGTGTATTTTTATAGAACTCGCCTGGTATACCATCTGGGCCTGGGGTTTTATTGTTTTTCTATTTTTGGATTGCTTCCCTTAATTCATTTACCATTATCTCTTTATTTAATATCTCTCTTTTTTCTTCTTCCAATAGTCTTCTTTTAAATAATCATTTTTTTCTAAATCAATTTTCTCCTGTCTATATATGTTCTCAAAGTAATTAATTAAAATCTTCTGAATTTCTTCTTCCTTATTTTTGCAAATTCCTTCCATCGTCTTGCAGCTGGTGAATTATCCTATTTTCTTTTTCCTTTTTTAATTTGTATGCCAGTCACCTTCCTGGCTTATTAGCATTTTCAAAAAGATGTTGATTCATGTATTTGATGTTATTTACATCAGTTCTGACTAGCTGACACAATGAACCTTCAAGTCTTCAACATAATTCTGTTTCCGCCAATTTCAGCAAAAACTGGGCAAGTAATTCAGATCCAGGAGTTCCTTCTGCTATTACACTTCAGAATTAGAAACATTTATTCTAGAAACTGCATTTAATATTAGCATCCCCATTGGCTGTAAGTTTGAATATCACCTACATGTTAGCATATGTCACATCAGATTAATTTGCCTTACTTACCATCACCAACTAGCATCTGTTTTCTCCTTAGGGAATCAGTGATGGAATCCCCATTGTTAAGGCCGTTGTTCCCAGGAACCAATACCGGTCTTTCATGTCACAGGGAAGTCCAGAACTTTTGGTGAGTAACATTTGGGAAAAAAGCTGGAAGAAGGTCTGATATGAAATTATCAAAATGACTTATTAATTGTTAACGTGTTGCCTGTTGTTAATTTTTTATTAATCTTTAACTTTTTCCCACCCAAAGGTGGAATGTACTGTATGTTGAGGTGATCATGGTTGGTGTGATTGTTGTGTTTAATGTTTCCTGAGTGGATGGGATGGGATGGGATGGGATGGGATAGAATGGAATAGAATAGAATAGAATAGAATAGAATAGAATAGAATAGAATAGAATAGAATAGAATAGAATAGAAT
>JANHGD010009047.1:12819-24811 GCA_027560375.1 Imantodes cenchoa | reverse complement strand
ATCTCCGAAAGTTCTTCACCGATTGCTTTGAAATTTTGACACAACGTTGCATTTGAATACGCGTGTGTTTTTATATAGATGTCACACCTTTGCATTTCTGACTGCCACTTTCCACCATTGTTATAGGTCAGAGAGGCATTTAAGTCTGCAAATAAAACACCATATTTTTCAGAGTATAAGACACACCTTTTACACCCAAAAAGAGGATGAAAACTTGGGTGCTAATTTTCTTGTGCTAATCAGCTGCTGAATCTGGATGCAAGGGCCACAGCAACATGTGGCCGGGTACAGCTAGTTGTTATAATAAATCCATATTTCTCAACATTTCATTGTATTGTTTTCATTGTTCACTTGTGCTCATTTTGATTTTTGGATTTTTAAAAATCATACATTAAGATTACACTTAAGGAAGATGTGATGCAAAAAGTTTAGGAAACCCCGGTTTAGTGATTAAAATGTTGGACAAGGACACTGGAAACTCAGAATTACGTCCACAAAAATTCACAGGGTGTTGTCTTCTATCAGCCCAATCTACCTTATAGGATTGTAGTTATAGGAAAAAATGAAGACAGATCTCTGTTTATGATGCCTTGAATTTTCAGGATATATCAAAAGCAGGATATAAGTTGAACAAATAAATACATACTGTAAAACAGCAAGAAGCCAGATTTCTCAAGCAGCCAAGTAAATATGCTAGTACAGATACCACAAAAGGAACAATTACAATAAGGCAACACACTGGGTTATGGCATGTCTCTGGAGATTCTCATCCATCCAGGTTTCAAGAAAGTCCAATTGCCTTTTAGAAAAGCATCTTTGGGAGTCTGGTACTTCATGTTTATGTTTTACTGGTACTGATTCAAAGGTAGCCATTATTTGTCATTAAAGAAATAAAAACATTTCATGCTAGGCATTATATGTAGAATTGTGATCTAATTTATTTCTTCCCCTAGTGAAATGCTACAATATTCTATTTATTCAATATTGTTGCTACATTCCGTGTTGTTAAAACTTCCGACTTCCTGCACCCACTACACTGGAATTTGTTGTGTAGGCGTATTTATAACTAAACTATTTTTTCTGGTATTCACAAGAAAATATCTATGCACTATACAATCTATATCGTCTGTATGTTTTTTGAAATTTATAAAATTCCATTTGCCATTTTATACCTTTGTAACAAGCATAAAATACAAATGTGTAAAGATCTGTTCAAATTTAATAGATATTTTGTTTTAACCTCTTTTCTTTTCTATTAATCTCTGAAACTGGGGGTCTAGTATTCTGTATTCCTCAATAATTTGGGTATACTATTATAATATCAGATCTCTATTCCTTATATTGTGTAGAGATTAACCAACCAATCTACTGTAGACCAGAGTTTCTTATCACACTTTACTGCAAAAATCGTCACTGCTTTGTAGTAACTAAAAATAATTATGTCTCTCACCTCTCTTTTCAGCATTTCTCTCTTCCTCTTTTTCCTTCCCCCAACCTCAAAAATAGCTGTGTGTACATGTAACACTCCTCCTTGCTTAGGGTAGTATTTCATGCATCTCATTATGTGGGTGCAATCCAGGAAGAAACTGCAGTAATATATTCATTAATCTTTAAAGTGTCGTAAGACTTTTGCTTATTTTCCTCAATTCAATTTCTCGTTTCTTTTTGAGGCTTACCTTTTCTGTAATAGCCCATTAAAAATAGGAGGAATAGGCAGGTGGGAATGAAGATATTTAAACAGAGAATAATTTTAGTTTCTGATTCTCAAAGGGACACATGTAAACAGACATAAGAATATAAAAATAATAAAATTATTTTTGGGGCATGAAACTTTGCAACTGTTTTGCAGATAGTTGTTCCTTTATTTGAAAGGATAGAGTTAAAAGGCCAGGAACGGCATTTCTCCTGCTATTACCCAACAGCCAGCCAGTGCCTAGAGATGTTATATTTAGAAGGCTGATAAAGTTTGAAGCTGACAGTTGTCCTGTCCCTTTGCAAAAAAAATCACTGAGAAGGAAAGAAGGCAACTGCCTGGATCCTACCTTTTTGATTAGTTTCCTATTTTTTTTAGGTTTGTGCCTGAGCTCTCAAAAACAGATAATTTTATCACCAAGGGATACACATGTTCACAGCATAAACGGTAAGTTGTTTTGAGTTTGTCATAATTTCTCAGGTCATACTTGCTAGGTCACAGCAAAGTAGCAATAACAACCCACCCTTGCTTGTGGCGGCCTGGCTGCATTCCTGACATTTCAGAAAAGCTGCAAGGGGCGAAAATGAGAACTGCAGAAGAAGGAAATAAGGATCAAAGCTTTGAGGTTTAGAGTGGGAGAGCTAATTCTATAAGGGCTACAGAATCCAGAGTAAGGGACCTGTTGAAATAACACTGGCTTCATAACATTCCTGTAAAGTCAGAACATGATCCGGGACATCCATTTCAGGCTGGGAAGGTGATAGAGAATTCAAAATGGAAATATTTAAATTTTTTTAAAATGCTCTCTTTTAGGTGACAGTTCTTCTTAACTGAAATAGAAATGAAATAAATTCAATTAAACTCAATAGAATGTGTTTCTGAGAAGACACGTAGAAATTTGTGTTTCCAAAGCATGTTTGTGTTTTAATAGTGTTGGACAAAAATCTGTAGCGAGAACTACTAGTCTTAAAGGTTTTCCTTCGCTTCTCGAGGAGTTTGTTTTGTCTCTTCAAGCAGTACATCAGAGTACTTCAGTCTCCAAATATTTTATCATGGGTTTGCAAAACCAGGTCAAGCATATGTGGACAGGTTCAGTAACATTCCATGGGCAAAACCCCAACATATAGGAAATAGTGTTAATAATGAAACAACAACAAAAACTAAGATTATAAATGCTTACAATTTACAATTATATGTTTATAATTTATAAATATGTTTAATTTATAAAATATTATATATTACTAATTTACAAATTAATTATAAAAAGACAAAATTGTGAAATAGATTCAAGTTGCTATGTTGAATGTGCTAAACAGACCTGCTATATGTTACATTATAACTATAACTAGCTGTAGCTACTTTAACTACGATAATTTCCTCTGGAAGCCTAACCACAAATGCAGCATATAAACTATTAAAATGTACCTATATGTTTTTAATGCTTGCTTCTATTTGTTTGAAACACGACTTAATATTCAAAGTTTCCATTCTCCCACAAAAGGTACCTTGGGTTTCAAATATTATTATTATTATTATTTTTTAAAGGATTTGGGTTTTGAAAATCTATTTATCATATTTAACATCATATTTTACTATTTATGTGAATACCTAATAGCATGCAACTAATCATTTGGTAAGAAATGAATAGACTTTTGCATTGGATAAGGTAATCATGAAGAATCTCATTTCCTTGCATGGTTACAAAAATTTCCTCTGACTGAATTCCATGGTTTAATTGTTCAGAATTCGAAGTTTCATCTTGGTTGTTTGAAATGCTTTATTACAGAAAGCATCAAATATAGTAAAAATTTAAATGTTTTTTTCCTCTTTCTAAAATATATAGTGTACTTTGTATGACTCAGCCGATGAGATTCCTTATGGAATTCCATGATTTAGCTGATTTTGACCCGCCACTCCTTTTCTTCCCAATTTCAGCTGGTTTCCGCAACAGTGATGGCCAACAGTATGGATTCAGACAGGGACCAGATGGTGCCTGATGGAGAAGAACCTGACGTGAAGGAAGTGCAAGCTCACTATCTTCGAAGCCCTTCGCCTAGCCGGTGAGTGTTTCACAAAATAAGTCTCTATATACCTCCCATTGTGTAGAACGTTTCCTTTTCTCTCTCTCTTTTTACATTCACCCAGAACATTATTGAAATCCTTACCAAGAACAAAGCCTAAAGAGTTCTTTCTTCTTTCAGAATCCACGATTGAGAGCACAAGCATTATTTTGCTAATTTAATTGATTCAACAGAGGTTTTGTAAGAACACTAAGGATTCTTGGGAGAGGCGCTGCTGGCATCCGTGAGGCAGGAGCAGGAGCCCACCCAGGCTGCTGTTTTTGCATCTATCTTTCTATAGCACTGATTGGTTTGGATGCTACTGTTCAATTCTACTTTTGGCACAGATGTGGAATTTGTGGGTAGCCAGGTTGTAAACTAGTGAGTGAAATGGAGGGAGGTCTAGTTACATTTACAATCGGTTTGTTTCAGCCTGCAGTGTAACCTCTTTCATTGCCACCAATCTGCCTATCCTTCCCAATCCATTAAAAAAATAAACTTGGTGAAGATTGAGCCGAGAGTGGGAACAGCCAGTGCTGCTGTTGGATGGTATTGGAGATCAAAGCTCTAAGCACAATACAGTTTGCATGAAGGGGCTTTTTCTGCAATCCTTTCCCTAGCTCTGTGTTGCAAAACTGGAGTAAAACAGGAAGTAATTTCCAGTCCTGAGGGCACACAAAACCAGAGATCCATTGGAGGCTATCAGAAAGGAAAGAAAGTATAGAAAAACAGAAACATACCATCAACATCCAGCATTTGAATTTGAATCCAGCAAGTAAATTTCCTTCTTGGACTTTTAGATAAAAAGGATTCTAATATGAAAACCTGAGATGGAGCAATCTTCCAACTGTCTAACAAAGGAAACTCAAGGACAATGCTTACATATTCTCTTTTCTTGATTTTTCTATGGCCAATCCCTGCATGTGAATATGTATTAGCTGGAACTGGAGCCTTCTAATATTTTATACATTTCAACTCCAATCCACATGGACTTCCTCCTTGTCCTAGCCATCTTAGCTGCTATTCGCTTGAAAACTGGCCGTACATAAACTGCTTCATGACCAGTTGCCATAGAAACCCTTTTTGATTAATACAGCTATGTTAGCAAGATTCAAAAACTTAGAGACCCTCTAGTGGATAGAAAAAAAATACATTTTTGTACTTAAAAAAGGGACTGTGGCAAACACTCAACTTCTTAATTTGGATTTGTCAGCAAAGTACAGGGAAAATTATTTTTATAGGCCTCCACATTGGTTTCCATTAGAAAGGCATTCTGAGCAATAATTCCACAATCAAATAGAGACAGCAAGGCATAATTTCACCTTACCTGCCTTTGGCTTCTTTTCAAGCAATATTACTACTACTACTACTACTACTACTACTACTACTATTATTATTATTATTATTACACGTATAGGATAACAGATATAGGAATGAACATGATTATGAATACAGGATAAGGATACGAATAAATAGGGATAGTAGGACAGGGACGGTAGGCACATTGGTGCCCTTATACACGCCCCTTACAGACCTCTTAAGAATGCAGTGAGGTCCATCGCAGACAATCTAAGGTTAAAGGTTATAGGGGTTTGGGGAAGTAACTACAGAGTCAGGTACTGTATTCCAGGCATTGACCACTCTGTTGTTGAAATTGTATCTTCTGCAATCGAGTTTGGAGTGGTTTACCTTAAGTTTGTATCTATTGTGTGCTCTTGTATTATTGCGGTTGAAGCTGAAGGTGTAATATACCGGAAGGCTGCTAGAGGGCCAATTTAGGAGGCTGGTACAATGATAGCCCATGATTGGCCAAGCCTTTGACATCCAACTATTTAAAGAGCTGTCAAACGGCACTGGTGTTCCTGTTCGTCATGCATTAGGTTCTGAGTTGTTGTTCTTCATAGTGAATTAAAGTTATATTCAAGGCAACTACCGAGTCACCTCAGTTATTATGCCCACCAACCATGCTACTCAGCAGAAGTAGTCATTGCCAGGTAGGACATTGTAGTAGATAATTATGTGTACTACGCTTAAGTTAGATGGAAGGTGGCGTAGTTCTAAGTTATCTAGTCCCAAAATTTCAAGCCTGGTAGCATAAGGTATTCTGTTGTGAGCAGAGGAATAGAGTACTCTACTCGTAAATTTAGATGGCCGGTTCCATCTCCTACAAGTTTTTAAAACATATTCTTCACACAACACCTATAATATCACTGTACCTGTTCTCCAGATTGGGGATAAAGTTAGACTGATCCTGTTATTGATGTGTTTTTATGATTAGAAGGTCTCATTTATTGAGTACCACAGGTTATTGCTTTAATCTTTGAATTTTAATTTCTGTACACTGCTTTGAGTCACTGTTATGAGATGGGCAGCCAAATAAATTACTTGAGTGAATAAATTATAGTTTTGACTGTCTACAGTCTATGACTGCTCCCATCTTATAAAGGAGAAAAACAAAATGAAGATTGACATTGTGAGGTAGGAGTTGTATCAATAATTTTTTAATGAAATTTCTTCATGTTTTCTTTCTCTAATGAATATGTGGTTACAAATATGTTTCCGCACTGCAAAAGTCACTACACAGTGGAGAGAAACATCATCTCTTTTTTGTAAAAATAATTTTATGTTGCAGTTGTTCATATTAGCATATTTGATGAGAAGGAAACATAGATAAGGATGAAATCTTTACAGAGAAATGTCAATTATCTGTAAGATATTAGTCATTCGGAGTAGCTTCTGAAAGCAACTCTCCAAACAGAGACCTTCTGGAAAAATCAGCTCTCTTGTATAATTTATCTCTTCTAAGTTGTTTTCAACTTATCTCTTCTAAGTTGTTTTCAAAAAGTAGAGAAAAATTAGAGCAGTATAGAAGTTGCCAATGCTTGCTTTTATGGCATTTTCATTACCTGACAGGTTTTCAGTGCTATCAGATGCAGAGACCGAGAGCATCTTCATGGAACCTATCCATTTATCATCTGCTGTGGCTGCTAAACAGATCATCAAGGAAGGTATGATTTGAAGAGAAGGATAATCAAACTATATGAGTATGGAGAAATTGGTATGTTCATAAATCAGCTGGTACTGGGAAGGAGACTGTTCATTATTTTATTTGATATTAAGATTGCTCTATCGTTTATCCTGCTAGTAATAAAAATAAAGAGAAGGGAAGTAAAGATAAGAAGAACGCCTTCTAGAGGCTTTACGAATCTATTCAAGGGTGCTCCTATGTACTTTTCCTTTTTTTGTTATTTCTCTTTTTCAACCAATTGTATAGTTTGTTCCAAACTTTATAGAAGTCCGACTCCTGTTTTCCTTTCAATTCTCTCGTTAGCCATGTCCATTTCTGCACAGTCCATAATTTTTTTAATTACATTTTCCTCATTGGGAATCTCTTTGTTTTTCCAGTACTGTGCGTATGTGATTCTAGCTGCAGTCAAGATATGGATAATGAGATATTGTATTTCTTTTTTATAGTCCTTATTGAAAATGCCTAATAAAAACAGCTCAGGTTTTTTCTCTATGTCTTCTTGTGTTATTTCTTTCAGCCAAATGGTTATCTTGTTCCAATAAGTCTTTGCTTCCGTGCAAGTCCACCATAAATGATAAAATGTGCCAATTTTTTTTTTTGCATTTCCAACATATAGGGAATAAATTTGGAAACATCCTTGATAACTGATATTATCTTCTTATGGACTTATTTATAATAATAGATCATTATTTCTTTGTTTTTAGTTTGTATATATCTGATTTTTTAGTTTGTATATCTGTGACTTTTTTTCAGCAGTTCTGCAGCTGCTGGCCCTGGTTGCTCAGCCAACAGTCCTTTGTCACCAGGAAGTTCCGCAATTAGTGTGGTGCTTGTTGACCCAGACAATGACCAATGACCAATCCAGTATAGATTTCCTCATTTACTCACCATATTACCATGCTCTTGCTCTGGCTCTTCTAACAAAACCTGATCTCTCTGGCACAGCTTTCATCTTCCTCAGAGCACATAGGCCCAAAAACACTTAAGGTAATGCCTCACTACGACATTATTATTATTGCTATTATTACTATACTATTATTATTAAATATCCTGTAATTCAAACTGTCAGTTTAGAATGAGTGCTAATGACAAAAATGTTAAATATTTTTAACCAATGTTATTCAAAAGTAATAAAATTGATTCTCTTTAATATCATGGTTGACAGAATGGAGCTCACAGCTACTGTGGCCTATGAAGGAGAAAATAATCTGCTCTGAATGTATTGACTTAGAATCCCCAATGAAATAATAAAAAAAAGTGACATCCGTGATGGAATAGCCTTTCTATGTATGTTACATGCACAGATTAACAATTGGTACAATTCAGAGAGAAAGTGTAACTAAAAGGAAAGAACAAGAAGAGAGGTTTTATCAAATATAATTATACAAGATTGAAAAAGCACTAAAAGAACATCCCTTAGATACAGACATCTATCTAAATTGTTCTGTGGTACATGCATAGTCTTTTTCTTATAGAAGGGAAATGAGGTAATAAATCTACTTTGATTATTCAGTGTAATACAGTTGTAAAGTAGACTCTGTTAGCATAGATATGTAGGAACTTCCTGTAGGCATTCAACTGTAACAAACATGAAGCTGAATAATAATTTTGTAAGCACTGTTGGGTTGGAAAATACAGTAGCTTTTTATGCTAATGGACTGCCTGACTCTGCACTATATTAGCTTAATAAACAGTAGCAAAGCATCATATTCCAAGTCAGCAATCCTGTTCCTAAGAAGTCTCTTAAAGAAGCAGAGTCAATTACAAGAAAAGAAATGTATGTTTTTAATATAAAATTTGTCCCATGAAGAAGAAGAAGAACAACAAAAGCTATCGCAGATGGCTTTTGCTATGTTCCTGGAAGAGCCTTTTTGAGCACATATTCACATGGGGGTGATGATGATGTTCGTCCACCGTGTTCGTAGAGGACCTTGACATCTGGGGGTATGTCAAGACTTGCACGTGAATTGGATTAAAGTGAGGGAGAGGTGTACATAGTCAGTCTCTCTCTCTCTTCCCAGATTCCATCTTGCTCCAAATAGCAGGACAAGAATTGAGACAGTTGGAAATGGGCTGGGCGCAGTGGTTGACCAGGGCATCTTTTGTGTCTTGCCATGCTCTTAGCGTACCATATCGCTTGCAGAGACTGCCTTCATGATCGTTGTCGTATTCTAGTAGCCTGAATCTGTCTTCACATGTTCAGGATAGACAAGTCCCTATCTCACTGAAGGTCAATGATCCATCGGCTACTCTAAATCTGGTTTGGCCAGCCTGTCGAAGCTTTTACCCAGGGTATGGCCGTTGTGCATGCTACAGCTGCTAGGAGCCACAGGTGAGAGCTGAGTGACAGGTGGGGACCAAAGGTGAATGAGCTGCCCTAAAAGCTGCCCTAAAATGAGTTGCTGTAAAAGGACACAACATGCCCCTACAGCAGAGGTGCTACCCTTGCCTGAGCACCCCATACACCCAATGGGAGTACATGCATACACTCACATGGGAGTAAATGAATGCACAACAACATGAAGTTCCCTCCTCTGTAAATCATACAGACATACCTTTCATTACCCTATACCTTTCTCTACTCTGCTTCTAATTAGTTCATAGCCTACTTCAGAAATTATGCTTCATATTGTATCTATAAGCCAGCTTGCACTTGACATTGCACTCAAAAGTTAATTTAAAGCTAATTATTTCTAATCACCCGCCCACCCCCAAAATGGCTGCATTTGTGAATTTCCTGCTCAGGAAAACTGCCTTCAGAAGAAAGAAAAACAAGAACTAACTAGAATGGAAATACTGTTTATGATCAGTGAATGGTTATTCCACACAATGAGAATTATGTGTCTGTAATTTTATGGGCCATATCATAAAAAGAAAGACCTTATGTACAAAATGAGCTCTTTCTTTCACAAATAGTGATTCCAACGGGACCCCTTATTTTAAGAAAGATCATATAAATAGTGTACAGATGTTTGAAAAGATAATCTAACAGTTTGTAAATGGATGTTTATAATATTTTGGCAATCTTTCTTCTTTCAACTAACTAGATTTGGAAAGAGTGGCACAGACTAATGGGAGTGCTCACAATTTTACAACACTGACAGATTATCATTGTTCATTCTGATGGCATATATAGATAAATAATGGCAGATTAATGTAGTAGTTAATTGTATGCCATTGGTGTATGCATATGATGGAGTCAAAACACAAATCATTAACTGGATCAGGTAACTTTGGATTAAGTTTGTGATTTCACAAAGAGAAGCAGGAGTCTGAGGGAGAAACCTAAATTCCCCAACTACATATCACTTTTATAAAGTTAAATAATGGGGACAGAGTTTGAAATAAAAGGAGCTGAGAATCATAAAGAGCTGGCAGATATTATGAGGATCATTTCTAAAACAAAATGTTTTGTTTTCACCTGCGGATGCAACAGCATCTATGACATTTAACCTTTTATATGATAAAATTAATATAATGGTAAGATTGCAATATTTTGTATGTCATCCTGTGGCATTTTGCAGAATGTAGAGAATGTAATTATTAAAATAAAACTGTGTAACGTTTCTTATCTCAATGAAATCACATTCATTCATTCATTTATTCACTCATTCCATTTACATAGGTATCATACTGGCAACAACCTTTTTGTGGGGGGAAATAAAGATTGATTCCTCCTGTAATGGGGCACACACTTGCACATACATGTATAGGGAGATAATGGCGTGGTACCTCTGGATTTCTCAAGTGAAGATTCATAAATCCTTCCATCACAATTCCCACTGTTTCAACTTCTTATAATCTGAGGGGAGGTATCTCTGTGTAGGCTGCCACTAACATTTTCCTAAATCATCACAGCATCTAAAGCAATGCTTCTCAAATAGTGGGGTGCATGTGACTATCGCACATAATAAATTAATTATATAATACCTCCAAGGAAGACTTACAGGATAAGGTATGGATAATAAATGTTGAAACCTTCCCCAACTACATGAAAAACCAACTTGACCCCCTCCTCTAAAATTGCACATTTATTTCCAGAACAAAATAAAATAGATCCTTCCAAATGCCTATATATTCCGGAAATTATTACATAACACAGAGAAGAGAACTTGGAGAATTCAGCAAGTGACAAGAGTTGGAAAATTTCCAGTTTGAAACATATAGTTTTAGAAATGCTAGCCCGATCATATCCTAATAGCCTGTATAACCATAATCAACAAGGGAGCCTCTTGTAATGTACTGAAAGTGACAAGACTTGAAAACTATCCCATCTGAAGCATACAGTGTTCTGAACTTTAATTAGAAGATGTCAATCATTGTTTTGAAAATTGCACATAAAATAGGGACTCTTCTGTTGATCTGTTGAATTTTGGCAGGTGTGATGTTAGTAAAATGCCCACAAATATTATGCTATTTTGATAAAAACTGTCAGTGCTACTACAGTAGGAAAAGAATACAGTGAAATCTCAGTTGAAAGACATCCGCTCTCAGCCAGCATCTTTTTGACTTGCTTACAAAATCAGAAGCTTTTATCCTGTTTGTCTCAGAACTGGCAGGCATGATGTGCTTGGGGCAGAGTAAAATACATTTCATTTGTATGGAATGCTCCCAAAATATAGGTGTTGATGTGTATGTCTATTACAGTCTGTTTCAAAATAAAATAATTGAGAAGCAAACAAGCAATTCCCAGTCATGCAAGTGAAATAAACAAATACAAATAATAGTAATATAATAGCAATGGAACTATAATTATTAATAAGGTATTTACTCAAATTAATATCTTTAACTCCAGCATTGCATTAATATTAGTTGCATAATAATTAATTTGCACTGTTGAAATAAGGCTTGGTGAATATTCACAACTTAACAGGTTTTTGAATAAAGTTAAGGAAATGCTGGCATCTCTCTTAACCTCAGCACATAGTAGGCATTTCAGGACCAAAAATGGGGATGGTCTAAGACAGTGATGGTGCACCTTTTTTCCCTTGGGTGCCGAAAGTGTGTGCACGTGTGCCTACGCACACATGCCCCCACCTGTAATTCAATCCCCCCATGTGCCCTGCCCCCTGCACATGTGCACATGACCCCCACACACACTGCCCACCCCCACGCATGTGCACACAACCCCCCTGTGCTACCTCAAGCATGCGCTCATGACACCCACGTGCCCCAGTATGACATGCCCCAAGCCCCTCCCAGAAGCCTCTA
>JANHGD010009047.1:2705-12719 GCA_027560375.1 Imantodes cenchoa | reverse complement strand
ATAGATAGATAGATAGATAGATAGATAGATAGATAGATAGATAGATATAGTCCAGTCAGGAATTGCCAACCTTTTAAAATTCACTTTCTATTCTGATTCCAGATCACACCAACCCTAATCTTTTTCATTTAAAATTTTCTGTCTTCATTTTCCATCTTTTTCGAGATTAGAATTTTAGTGATTTAAAGAAAGACAAAAAGAATTGCACCATTATATGTTTGATGCAGATGACAAAAATATTGTTTGGAAAGCTACTTCATCTTTAATTCAAATTTATTTTGGCTGTGCTTTCTCATCAGCAGAATTACAGATTCATTGTCTCTTAATTATTCAATTCTTTTTTGCCATGGGAAAATTAATTAATAGTTGTTTCCTCATTTATTATAAAAAATTATGTTGTTTGTAACTTTTTAAAAGAAAAGAAAAACTCTGAGGATTAATAACTTTCCAGGGGTTAGTATAAAGGCCTACCCTAGTCCATGGACCTCAAGAAATGCCAAGCTTGCCTTTTGGTCATACACCCAAATTTATAAGTTTTCAAAAATATGATTTTGTTGAGGTCCGGGGGCGGAGTGGGGGGGAGATGGAAGTTAATTCTATAGGTGCAAATTGTAGTTTTAACACATGTACTTTGTACTTTCAATTCGCCTAACTGAAATTTACTTCTCTGAAGCCCTGAGAAACCAAAGCAATTTTTTACAATGAGCCAGCAATTAAGAAGCAACAACTAGTTGCAGAGAAATGTGATTAAACAAATGTGAGTTAAATGTTGATTAAACGCAATATTTTTAGTTAATCCATATAGAAGATTATTTGCCTTGGGTACAGTACAGGTATTATATGGCACTATAATTAGCTAATAATCATGTCAATGTCTATAGTCAATGGTAAACAAAAATGGTTGTAGTTTTAAAAATGAAAATCTGGGTTCATTGCAGAGCTGAAGACAAAGGAAGTAAAAGTAGACACTGTATGTCCAGGGATGCTGGAATCTGCAGAACAGTTGCTAATGGAAGATCTATATAACCGAGTTAAAGAAAAGATAGATGATACTAGCCTGTTCAATACACCATGTGTTATGGACATACAGAGAGCACTTATGAAAGACTATCTGGAATCACCAAGGGAGGCCATTGATGAGGTCTGGCCAAATATCTTCATAGCAGAAAAGTGAGTACAAAGATGTTTCTGTCTGAATAAGATTCTCAGAGGATGGCTTCCTCTGTCTGTGCAATAGAAAATGACCACTATTGTTAGATTAATAATTAAGTGTATTAAATTATAATCTGTCCATCTCAAGAAAAAACTTAGGGAAATTATACAATAGAAATAAAAAGTTACATTCAAAAGGTAAATATGGCAGGTTCCTGTCAAAAACACAATAGATAAATAAGGGAATCCTGATAATAACTCATGAGACCAATAGAATGGGTTACTGCCTTCTGAATAGACTATTTCTTCCTAATATATATGAGGCTGTCTGCTCTTCAGGTTCTGCAGGGAAGGCGCTTTCCACATCTTAATGTCGATAATAAGCCAGGGCTGAGAGGTCTGTAGGAAAGAGCCTTTTCTGCACTACCTGAGTAGTGAAATCTGTTTCAAGAGATCTACCTCGTCTCGTGAATTTGTACTGTCTCCAAACAATATTTTGGGGTTGTTGTTTTTTTAATCTATTTTACCCTAGAAACTTTAGGTCTGCCCATTAAATGAATTCTCAGTACATTCACCTCTTATTGTTGTTATTTTTTACAAAAGTTCATTTGACCATTCAAAGTTACAATGGCACTGAACTTACGTGACTTATTTTTCACACTGACGCCTATTTAGAGCCGAGGTGGCGCAGTGGTTACAGTGCAGTCCTGCAGGCTACTTCAACTGACTGCTAGATCAGCAGTTCAGCAGCTCAAATCTCACTGGCTCAAGGTTGACTCAGCCTTCCATCCTCCCGAGGTGGGTAAAATGAGGATCCAGATTGTTGGGGGCAATATGCTGATTCTGTAAACCGTTTAGAGAGGACTGTAAAGCACTATGAAGCGGTATGTAAGTCTAAGTGCTATTGCTATTGTAGCATCCCCACGGTCACATGATCAAACTTCAGATGCTTGGCAACTGATTCATATTTATGATGGTTGCAGTGGCTGAGGGACATGTGATCACTTTTTGCAATCTTCTGACAAGCAAAGTCACATGTTTCTTACATAACAATGAGCAACCATTCACTTAATAACTCTGGAAGAAAGATCATAAAATGGAGCAACAGTCACTTAACTGCCTGCTAAGCAACAGAAATTCTGGCCTCAATTGTGGTTGTTAAGTTCAGGAGTACTTGTATTTCTTTCTCTATTCTATTTCTTTTTTTTATGTTAATACTGTAGATGTTTTAATTACCATGAGGGTTACATCAGCAATAAAAGGCAGCATGCAAGAAAACAAATAAGCTAAAACATGTTGTTAAAATACAATCTAAGACAAGGATTTCCACAGACCATATTGGCTTATAAATGATTTCTTTGTGAACTTTGTGAAACTTATGGCAAAAACGTATGACTGACATAAACTTACTATATCGATTCATCACCAGATTCTAACAGACTCAACCAATTTTCTCTTGGATAGTGTTTGGCACAAGTTAGTTGTCAGTTAGAATCTGGAATCTAATGTTTTTTCCCTTTGCATTGAAGGAGTGCTGCAGTAAATAAAGGACGGCTAAAGAGGCTAGGAATTACTCATATCCTGAATGCTGCTCATGGCACCGGTGTATATACAGGACCAGATTTTTATAATGGAATGAATATCCAGTACTTGGGCATTGAGGTGGATGATTTCCCAGATGAGGAGATTGCTAAACATTTCCGCCCAGCAGCAGAGTTTCTTGATGAAGCATTACTAACTTGCAGAGGTAAATAAGGCATACAATATCAGTTTACATGGTCAGGAACTTTCTCCATTGCTGAATTGAAGCAATTCATCCGTTGACTCAACAGAAAATTATACCAGTATGAGATTGTCTGTCTCTATTGCCTAAGTCACTGCAGTCTTCTGATTCCTCTCTGAGGGAATTGATCACAAGGCCTAGCAGTTTTTATATGTCATATATGACCTTGGACAGCATCAAAATAATAGGAAAAATACTTCCGCCATAGGTAAGGACAATTCAAACCTGTTTCATTCATGGACTGAGAATGGAACGTCAGAGATATATAGAAAACATGTGATGTTGCCAGGGCATCCTTATGCTGTTTCAACCTAGAAAATGGAGGCATACCCTTCATACATGGATTCATTATGACTTGTGAAATGGCTTTTGTGAACTTCGATACTTATAATGCAGCTTCTATTTTGGAAGAATTTTTTACACATCTTATCATTTTTTTAAAAAAAAGAATAATTATTATGGGGTTACAAGCAGATCTAAAACTAGTACATTTGTCATTCAACTTTGTCAATGATCAAGCTACTTGTGAGTATTCATAATGTTTAGAGCTTGGCTTTCCTTTCTTTTTTTATTGCTGGCTTATAAATTGTGAAGTTATATTGATTCTTTAATGCTGCTGTATTTAATTTTTTTAGTTTAGCAAAATAATATATAAAATAAAAGCATTGTGGTAGGTAGATAGCATTATTTCTTTCACTTATTTATCAGGTTCCTAGCTTTAGATATTTTGTATCATGAAGCCTAACAATGGCAGATTATTTTTTATTTGCTCAAAATATACTAAATATGCAGCAATACCGTAATATGGTTCTGAAATTATTATTTATATCATTTTACTTCTAGGAAAAGTTCTGGTCAGCAGTGAAATGGGAGTCAGTCGCTCAGCGGTGCTAGTATCTGCTTATCTAATGATCTTCCATCACATGACAATATTAGAAGCTTTACTGACTATCCGTAAGAAGAGAGCTATTTATCCTAACGATGGTTTTCTGAAACAGCTCCGAGAACTCAATGAAAAGCTACTTGAGGAACGAGAAGAGGAAGAAGATTCTGAAGACACAGCAGATGACCAAAGTTCTGTTGTAAGAGCTGGAAGTGGTTCCTTACTGTCTGAGACAGAAGATTCTAAGAGTATTGTGGGAGCCAAAGTCCACTCTATCATGGTGGAGGAAGAAGACACAACAAGTCTCCTAGGTAGTGCAATGAGTGCCTCTTCTATGGGAAAGTTGAGCTTGTTTTCCAAGGAGCCTACTCTTATCAGTGAAGAGGAGGAGGAAGAACTCTATGAAGAATGGAGAAGAAAACAAGGCTTGCCTGACAAGGACATTTTAAAGAAGAAGGAAGAAAGAAAGGCCTCAGACCTAACACTTCAAGGACAAGTAGAATCTGAGGAAAATGTAGATCAAATGATCCAAGCATGGCAGTGCCAAAATGAGAAGTACCAAATGGAAAACTACATGTTTTCCAAGGAAGAGGAGTCTAGCATGGGACAAAAACCATGCCTCGTAAATGATACAAGTGAT
Organism: Imantodes cenchoa; assembly: GCA_027560375.1. Lineage (NCBI taxonomy): Eukaryota > Metazoa > Chordata > Lepidosauria > Squamata > Dipsadidae > Imantodes > Imantodes cenchoa. The sequence continues at coordinate 8,261 of JANHGD010009047.1, read as the reverse complement.
ACTGAAAGTGTGAGTAGCCAAGAGATCAGGATCTTGAAACAAGAGCTGGAAGCAAGTAGCATCAACAGAATGAGAAGAGGGCGCACAGATTCCATGTCTACAGAAAGTAGCTGGGATATGTGGAATGAGAGAATGATGGAGATAGAAAAAAAAGCCTCTAAGAAATATTGTTCAAAAGCTAGACATAGTGATGAGAATCTAAGATCTGAAAATGGAACAAGAGAAAGGGATATAGATACAGAAAGTGTATTATCTGATGCTAGTTCATTTTATAATTTCTGCCAAAAAAACAAAGACAAGTTGACAGCCTTAGAAAGATGGAAGATTAAAAGAATCCAGTTTGGTTTTCACCAAAGAGATTCAGAAGGTGAGCAATCCAAAGCTGAAGACAGTAGCCAACAAACTAAAGAGTCTATGGAAGAAGAGAAGAGCTTGTCAGATATCAATATGACTGCCTACCAAGCCTGGAAAACTAAGCACCAGAAGAAAGTTGGTAGTGAAAATAAAGATGATATTGTAGAGCTTACCAAAGGTGAGGGCTCCGCTTGTGCCAGGAGAAAACAGAAACGAATGGAGTTACTTGAACACTCAAAAAAAGTTTTGGAGGAAAGCCAGTCTCTCTGTAGCTGGGAGGCAGAAGCTTCCATGAGTGGAAGCATCCCTTTGTCAGCTTTTTGGCCACCAACAGCTTCCGTCAATGGGACAGAGGATTCAGCTTCAGCAATAAGCATGCAGACTAATCACTCATCTTTTTCTCAGGCTAGAAGCAGTCATGGGGCTAAGTCAGCAAGTATTCCTGGCCCATCTATTGGCCCAGATGAAACAATATCAATAGCGAGCATTCAGAATTGGATTGCCAATGTTGTTAATGAAACTATTGCTCAGAAACAAAATGAAATCCTTATGTTGTCTCGTTCACCATCAGTATTGTCTTCCAGTGTTAAGTCAGGTGATGCAAATAGACATGCAGAAAATGACAGGTCATCTCTGCTTAAAGCACCAACTGGCTTACCTCTATCTAGTTCTAGTTCACTGCTTCATCAAGACCCTCAATATGCTGACACTCAATCCATCCTATCTTGTAACACTTCAGTCAGTATGGAAGACTCTGTCTCAACTAGGAAAGTAACTCAGACAAGCAAGCCTCTTTTCAGCCTTTTTGCTGATGAGGTAGATCTGAAGAAACTTAGCAGAAAGGAAAGGGAGATGCAAACAGAAATGAGAGAGAAGATGTCAGATTACCAAACTGAGAAGCTTATCAGTGACAATAAACGTAGCACTTTATTTAAGAAGAAAAAGATCAAGGGAGATGATGAAGATGAAAAACGAGAAAATCTGTATGACAGAAGTATAGAAAATGTAAATGGTGGCCTTAGGCACCCATTAACAGATGATAATAATTCCAGTGACAGAGTTTCTGCTCTCTCAGGCCAATTTGCTAATGTTGGGGGTGTTATAAGGTCAGAGGTAGAAAACAATGTAAACAAGTGGCTCATAGGTTTGAAAGCAGAAGAAAAGCTGTCTTATCAGGACTGCCCTGAGGCCAGTAGTGAGAAATATAGGAACTCGTCCACTTTCAGAAAGGTGGACACTGAAGCTTCTAGTTACAGAAGTTCCAGGTCTCAGAGAGAAGAAATGAATAGTTCTGCAACCCATCAGTATAAGAATAAACTGCAAAGAACCTCTTCCCAATTTTCCTCTGCCTCTGCACAAGAAGAGAAGGCATATACATTTACAGAATCAAAAGTGAGTGAGATAAACTCTACAGCAGAAAGTCCAGAGCCATGTTCTTCTAGATCTCCAAAATCCTCCTATAGCTCAGAATCCTCCAAACCTTCGACCAGATTGTATCACTTGGAAGAACACGAAGAGGAGTCCAGATTGGACATGACTGAATCTGGAGCAAAGAGAAAATTCACCCAGAGTTTTGCAAAGTCTGAAGAGGGTACAGTAAAAGAAGAAAATATGGAAGAAAGCAAAGAGTACATCGCATCAAAATATTTAATAAGAAACAGACAAAGCACTCATAAGGAGGAAGAAGAAATGGATGACGATGCCATCATTGCTGCCTGGAGAAGTCGACAAGCAGAAACTAAAGCAAAGCTTCAGCGACGGAGAGAGGAGTAATGATGAGTTAAGTCATGCCAGTCCATTTCTACCTTAGTTTTGGATGAAAGCCTTCCAAATATTTGTAAGCAACCATGCTTTAAATATCGTACTTTAATCACTTTATTTGTATTTCTTATTCTCCTTTCCACTAACTAGTAGATCAAACACTATTTAGGCCCGGATTTTCGTTCAATTCGATCATTGTGGGAATAATCTGTAATCTCAATTTCTAATGTTCTTTTATTTCTAATTACAAAGCCACATAGCTATTGCTTGTCTCTTGTGTGTATCTATATAGAAAATATTAAGGGTATAAATGTAATGTTGGTTCCCATGACAACTTGGAACAAAATATCACTTTTCAGTCACATGGGAAGACCTTGTCTAAAGATTTTAATTTTATTTTCAAAGCCAATTTCAGAAATAAAATTTACCTTTCAAACCAAACAGAAAAATCAACTTATAAAATGCATGTAATAGCAACGTATCTCTTTTAAGTGTCAGTGCATCCAGGCTATATTTTGGTTTGGGCACAATATCTACAGTAGAGCTCCAGTGCTTAAGTATTTTAATAAAAGATGCTTCAAGACATCTGTTTGCATATTATGATAAATTCCAGGAGAGTTTCCCTAAAGATTCTTGTCTAGAACGTACCTAATGACAACAGCAAATTTTTATAAGCGCTCCTTTGTTCTGACCATCAAAGGGACCCAGAATACTTATATCCCTTACCAAAAATTCATTTGGCCCAGACGATTGGTATTTTGGACTGGGGGCGGGTGGGAATTCCAGTCTTTGCCAATGCATCTAATTTTTCACATAAATTTCCATCCCCACTAAATTGGGTATAGTTGGGTTTACCAGGTATCCAGTTTAAGATATCTTTTTTTCCTTCGTGCCTTCTGTCTGGCAGGCATAGCCTTAAAATCAGATACTATTGTCCATTTTTTTGAATATGCTTCCTGAGCAGCTTTCCTCTAATAAGTGATAAGTACTAGTTAAGTTCTGCTCTGTGATCTTAATTAGTTGATTAGTACTCTCTGGCTTTACTCTGCTGCCTAAAATGCTGTCTTAATTAGTCCTTAATTAGATACACATTGCCTTCTAAGTGCTCTACCACTATCAGCCTTGTGAGTAAAACTAAGCTGGAGCTGCCATACTTAAAGACGATGTAGGCACATAAGCATGGTGGCTAGCAGGAATCTTGTCGAAAAGATCTCTTCAGGAAATAGTTAAGAAGGAGCTAAGTCATGAAGGAATCAAAGGAAACGTGTCCCCTAAACCAGAGAAAAGAAGTTGGGCCTGATCACATGGGGAACTCCTCCCCAAATCCCATCAACATCTACCAGACATGTAAATCAGCAAGGCTAGAGTAGCTGCCAGCCTTGTGAATCAACAAAACAAGGACTTTAGGGGATAGAAGGAGACCTGCGTGGGCACACACACACACACACACACACACTGTAACCAGTAAAATTGTGCTTCAGTGTTTGGTTGGAAGTTATTTGAGTGTGGCTATTTTCAGAGCTGTGGATGAATGATCAACTGCCAAACTTGGCAGCACATATATAACGAAGGCCAGATAGGAAGCGCTACCAGAGGAACCAATTCTATTGTAAGATTGTAATGTAACCTATGTAAGATACATTAACAGAATTTGCAAGTCTGAAAGTACATTTCTCTCCTGCTGCCTTTACAGCCCAAGAAACTAGGGAGAGTCCCTTCTGTGATGTTTAGTACCCCCATATTTCTTCTGTAAACTAAACTGCCTCTTGCCCAACAGTTCCCTTGGCTATAGCTCTTCCCCCTGTCTCCAAAGATCATTCCCACATACTATTGCAAGCACATTCCTGTGAATGAGAAAATAGCCTTTATAATGCTAAAGAAAGTAATCCAGTCAAGGAGCACAACAGAGAATATCAGTATTATCTTTTATAGGAAGGCAACTATGTATGTCCCAGGATAATATTGCAGGATCCAATCTGAGTTGGTCACCAGACTTGTGCTGGAGCCCATCCTCAGGGAACATCCTGGGGATTGAGAAGTTCCGTAAGGATGGGCTCCAGCACAAATCTGAAAGCTTGGAAGAAACTCTGGTCTTGATGACTGACTCAAATTGGATCCTGCAGTATTACCTTTATTATAAGGGTAAATGAACAGATACTTGCAAGATTGAAAATATTGCTTCCATTCTTTCTTCTCTGGGAAACTAGGGATGGTCCCTTCTGAAATGTCTCCCATACCATTTCCCCCTTTTGCAGGTTGAAACATCTTTTGCATGAGAGTTATCCAGTCTGCAGCTTTTCCTGTCATTCCTGGGGTCATTCCCACATACCATTACAGTTCAAGAAAGCAGCAAGAAGTTCCAATATAGTAAGAAAAAGAGATTCCTTCAGGTTTTATTGAGAACTTTCCTGTGGTGGAATGTAGTCCAGGATCACAGGAAGGAGGGATTTTTTCACAGATAGCAAAGATTCCAAATTACATTGTGTCTTCACTTTCTGTGAAATAATTCCTCACCCCTATGACTCTGGACTTTATTCTATCACATCTCCCCAGACCTGAGCCAGAAAATAGAATGACACATGGTGCAAACTCTGCTACCCTACCCTTATGAGTCACATGCTGCAGATAATACAGGTCTAAGGGCCTCTTGATAAAGCAGGAATAAACTGTTCTGCGGGTTTCCTTGCCCAGGCCAGATTCTAACACTCCACACATATGTCTAAAATCACCTCCTTTTTCCTAGCCCACATTAAAGAAAGTGACTGGCAGAGATTGTTCCCACATTAAAGAAAGTGACTGGCAGAAACCACATCATTTCTCCTAGCCCACATTAAAGAAAGTGACTGGCAGACATTTGGTAGAAATCTACTAAACACTGTAAATTAATTTGCCCTGGTCTAAATCACTAGAATGGCATTGCCTACAAGCCTTGCTAATGAACTGGGCTTGCTACACAGGTAAAATTTAAGCTAATATACTTTGTATTGCCTCTCAGATGGAAAGAGGGGACACATTAAACTGATCATCTGTATGTTCCCCTTGGCATAGACCAGTAAACACATGAAGTGAAAGAACCTGATAATGAAATGCAATAGTTGATTGAATAGATTGTCTTATTTTAAATTGTAAGCAGGGAATCACATGTTGAATGGTTTCCTACACTTTTGTCACAGAAGTAGCAAAACAGGAAGCAAATTAGACTCTAGAAAGAGTGCAGAGAAGAGCAAGAAAGATGAGGGCACTGGAGGCTAAAACATTTAAAGAACCATTGCTGGAATTGGGTATATCTAGTCTGATGAAAAGAAGGACTACGGGTGACATGATAGCAGTGTTCCAATATCTCAGGGGTTGCCACAAAGAAGAAGGAGTCAAGCTATTCTCCAAAGCACCTGAGGGTAGGACAAGAAGCAATGGGTGGAAACTAAACAAGGAGAGAAGCAA
>JANHGD010009040.1:5877-16284 GCA_027560375.1 Imantodes cenchoa | reverse complement strand
CCGTGTTTAGTAAAGGGGGGGAAGTCCTGATACATCATGTGACACTGCTGTGACAACTTGAGTTTGACATCCCTGTCCTAGATGGTTCATTGTCAGTGGTTTTACTCAGTTACGTAGTAAAGACTCATACACGCTTATGGTGAGTTTTGAAACATTATTGAATCTAAGTTTTCCTGTGTTTTATCCTAAAGTAAGAGTGAGTAAAAACAGACTATCAGCAGAACTGACATAAAACAATTGGGCAATTTCTGAGCCAAAGATTCAGCTGCAAATGTAATTAGTAAGAACTTGCCAAGCTCTAATATAAAGTTATATTGCCTTTTGAATCTGATAGCAAATTTGTCATTCTTCAAGAAAATTTTTTATATGCTTGGCTAATGGATAGACATATAGTTTTAGTATTGATGGATAACTTCAGTAAATAAGATGTAACATTGCCAATAATTACATATCTACAGTCGCTAAACCTTTGATGTAGTACATTGATGATTATTATAAATTGTATCTCCCAATTTAGAGAGACAAAATGTGGCTTTATGACAAATAACTGTATTTAATACCATTATAATTTCTTTTAAAAAAAAATAAAGCCATATTTACTCAGTTGCTCAGTGAGAAGAACAAATATTGGAAAATAGGAAAACGTTACTAAATATTTATGAATCCATGGGTTATAAATACAATCTTTATCTACTTGTTAAGACAGGCATTTGATCTACCTAGGTCATTTTGAAAAGCTGATAATGCAGTCCTAAACTGATCAATCTATCACTAAAACTCCACTGAGATCAATGGAAATTACAGGTAGCCTTTGACGTATGACCACAGTAAAGCTCAAAATTTCCATGGATAAGCCAAGCAGTTGTTGAATGAATTGTGCCTCATTTTATAAACTTTTTTGCCACAGTTGTTCAGCAAATCACTACAATTATTAATTGAGACATGTGGTTGTTAAGTGAATTTAGCTTCGCCCATTGATTTTGTTTGTCTTGGAAGGTTACAGATGGTGATTAGATTATTCCAGGACAGTGCAACTGTCATAAATACATACCAGTTGCCAAGTGTCCGAATTTTTATCACATCACCATGGGGAGGTTGTGATGGTCGTAAGTGTGAAACTCAGTCATAGGTCTTTTTTTTCAGTGCTGTTGTAACTTGATGATTATTAAATGAATTGTTGCAAGTTGAGGACTACCTGTATTGCAAAAATTTATGCATAAGGTTACAGATTTAAAGTCTATCTAGTTTTTTTTCTTTTAGAATTTAATAAAATGATACCATAGACAACTTGACAAAATTTCATAAATTGCTATAATTTGCTTTTTCAGTAATTTCCCTATGACGTTATAAGTATTTACTAGTCTGCCAATTTGCTTTTCAAAAGTTATAATGATATTTCTGCTCCCACAGTACCTGTCTAGACTCTGGATCATCTGTGTTTTGCTGGCTGCCAAGCAAGTAAATTTTCATTATTAGCACCTCAGCAGCTACACAAAATCCCAAAGACCTGACTTGGACAAGTGTGCACTGTTCCGAAAACAAGTCCATTCTTGTCACAAAATTATACCAAATATGTCATTCACCTAATCATGTACAGATGTTAATAATCAAACTAGCTCAATTTCAGACTTTGAAATCTGCTTTCTGTATATTCTTTTTATGAGGCTACTATAGAACTAAGTAGCAACATCTGAAAATTAATATTTTGTGGGCATTTAGAGAAATATTTCCATCAACCAACTTCAAAATTACAATGTGTTGAACTGAAGTAAATTGAGAATTCCACACACAGCAGGCATATTCAGCAACGATCATCAGTGAAGCAAACAGAGAAACAAAATATTATATTCATGGTAATGAGACCCATGCAGGATTCTTTACAGTCATTAAAACCTAGAATGCAACAAATAAATTTCACTAAGTAAAGCCAGAAGGGTTACTCTAAGATGAAGAACTATTATTTAGTTAGGAAAGGGAAACGAGACAAGAAAACAAATGTTCTTGCATTTTCTAAATGGACTATTACATTTGTTCACTAGCTACTGAAGACTTCCCTGTATCCATCCCTAAGGAGCTATTGCCTTTATCTGTTTTGCCACCTGCCAGTTGGTGGTGTTTTCTCTAGTAAGAAACATTTTGCTTTTTGTATCTTTGCAAACATTTGACATTAGCAAAGTCATCTGTCAATATTTGATTATCACCATATTACTATTTCCATTAAAAATGGCTAGCATTTGCATTTGTGAGTTTGTTTGTTAGTAAATGTTAAGAATATGTTAAAAACAAAATACAAATAAGTTATTAATAATAATTAAAATTTTAAAATTAAAATATTTAAAAAGTCACATAACTATGCATCCAACTTCTCTCATGTGTCCAGGTATTTCAGATTCATTTGTTTCAAAGATGAAGCTTAGGATACATTTTTTCTTCTACCTCAGGGGAATAACTGACTATATTGTAGCCAAAATAATATTTTATACTATCTTAAAATCTAAGCAATTTATTATTTCAGAAGCTTTTATGGAGATAGTCCACCTCCAATCCATATTGGCATTGCCGCTACATAAAGAGTCTGAGGTTATTGTTCTACTTAGGATACATAAAAAATGCATAAACTTTTTCTTAAAATAAAGCTTCTGCTACATAGATGTACTATTTACATAGCACATGTGTATTTTATATTTACACCTGTACCATTTATCAATATCACAATAAAAAACCATAAGCTTTAGTTAGAGCTCAAGTCCTGATATCTTAAAAATTAATAAAAAGTCTAGGAACATCGATTTACAGCTTAGGACCAATCCACCATTATTGTCACACAACAGCTTTTGCCTTGGTTGCTTTTACATGTATTCTTGTTTTATGTTATTTACATTTTGATTTTGAATTATGTTAAGCAGCCCAGAGTCATCACAGTAAGATGGGCAGCCACTTAAATTAGTTTTATACATAAATGAGATGTCATCTTTATTAGGCAATAAGTAAAAGTATCCAATAGAATAAAAATAAAAGTGTTTGTCCTGACTCTTTTTATTATTTATGCTTATACCAGTGGTGGGTTGCTGCCGCCCTTGGGTTATATTGACCTTTATCTCTGCTTCTGAAGCCCAGGTGATCTGGGGCAGTAAATTGAATTGCTGCTCTGCAGCTGTTTTCTGTGCTCCTTGCCTCGTTTGTAACGTGGAAGGGGGAGTTTTTAAAGTACTGATCATGCACAGAGGATTATTTTTTGTGAAGGGATGCTTGTGCATGCACGAGCGTGAGTGAAGAAAGAGCATGTGCACAAAAGGTGCACTTCCGTCGCAATGCGAACATGTGGGGAAGGTAAGTAGAACTCACCCCTGGCTTATACTATTTGTATTTTTATTTATTTTCTTCTGAGCTCATTTAAGGTTCTTTCTTTATTTCATTCCTACAATAACCCTGTAAGATAGGTTTGTTTAAGAAAGAATAACTGTCACTCAATTAATTTCTATGGTTCAAGAACCGAGGACTGTGAACCTAGGTATCTGTACCTAGGCCTCCACAATTTTAGTCCAAAACTCAATGATTTATCATATTTATTAAGTTTTTGAACAATAAATCTACCAAATATACGTGTGAGAGAGATGAAAAATAAAGTTGACTTCATAAATTATATTAATTATTTAGTATAAGCCGCCCTCAAGCCACCCTGAGTACTTCTTGGGATGGGCGGCATATAAATCCCAATAAATAAATAAATAAATAAATAAATACATAAATACATAAATACATAAATAAATAGTAAAGTTTTGTGAAATAAACAAGAATTGACTGGGTTCACACTTAATACATAAATGATGATTACACACTCATAGTGGCTGAGTTCATACAATATGCCAAAGAACAAAAGGTAAAGTAAAAAAAGATAAATAAAGTGAAACATAGTACAATATATCTTAGTATGATATGTGAATCCTGGCTTACAATTTAAAATTCCTTTGGTTATTTTAGATCAAATACAATCTCTTAGCTTTTTCTAAATTATAGCTTAGTCACAAGCCTATCACAAGTTTGCTTTTAGAATTAAATGGAAGTGAAACAAGCAAGCCACACTTCTTTTGACTTTATAAAATGTTATTAACTGGCCTTGGATGAATATTTACAGTTAGAACCTAAACGAAAACAGCTCCTGAAAAGCCTTACTGATAACTCACATTGGACAAGGATAACAACCTGTCCTGAGTCATTTTTGTTTTTAAACAAATGAACCATGATTAAGTTTAACTCAGTTTTCTGATTTTCAGAGTAAAGTTAATAAAGCAATATGAAATCTATAGCATCATAGACTATAAAATTTATAAGCTTATTGAATAGTTTGTTTCAATACAAAATTGTTGTGGGTGTCCACTTAAAATCTACTTGCCTGTAATTTGAAGTTTGCTGCAATGGGTATCACTATTACATGTTTCATCCATAGCCATGTAGTTTTGATGGCCAGGTCGTGATATTTCAAATTTTTTTCCAGTTCTTTTTCTTCGACTCTGGCGTCTCCTGGTACGGTGATATCAACAAACTGTAGGCATCAATCAGCCCTTGACAACCATGATATCTGACATACTGTGTTCCAATTGACGATACGTCTGTATTTGAAAGTTCCACAAGATCTTCACCATCTCATTTTCGGTAACTTTTTCCACTTTGTGCTCCCATGACTTTTCGGATACAGGTATGTCATATTTTTTACATAATGACCAGTGGACTAATTTAGCAACTCAATCATGTCTAGCTTTGTAATCAGTTTGCGCGATTTTGCTGCACTCACATATTGAATGTGAAACAGTTTCAGCTTTGTCATTGCAAAGTCGGCAGTTTGGATTGTCAATGGATTTTTGTATCTTCCCTTTCACGGCATTAGTTTGTAGTGCTTGTTCTTGAACAACAAGTATTAAACCTTCCGTTTCTTTCTTGATGGTTTCCATCTTAAGCCATGCCCATGTAAGGTTGTCATCACATTTTCTGTGTACTCACACTGAATGAATAATCTGCAGGATGAAGATCTCTTCAATGAATGCTATGAGCTGATTCAGTGCAGTTTGGTAGACATATGTTTTCCCCTCCCGTTTTCCTAGTCTAAGACAGAGAGAAAATAACTAGTCCAAAATCATCCAACTTAACTCTGTGTATAAGGATAGACTAGAACCTGGGCTTCCTCACTTCTAGTTCAGCACATTAGCAACTATACTATACTGACTCTTTGTGATATACTTAGTGTTATAATTGGCTAAAAACCTGCATTTGAGTTAGAATTATGCTAGGGAAATTCCAAACTTGCTTACTTCTATCCAATATTCCAGAATCTGGAATTTGAATATTAGTGTATGGAATTGCTGATATGATACCTTCTTGATTCTGACTTCAAAGAGTTCTGTAAGCAGACAAATAATTCTTCTATTAGGATTTCTAAAACATAAAGTAGTAGAATACATTCAAATTGCTCAATTAAGAAAACACAATAAATTTGATTAAATGGTTGAGATAACTTCTCAACTATTTATGAGAATATGTTTGATACTCTTTCTTACTCTCTCATCTATATATGAAGGGGGTGGAGGAGAGAATCTTTTAATAGCCTGCAAAGAATGGACATAACTCGCATTATTGTGCAGCTATTTCAAAGTTTGAGTGAATTTATCCTGGCTGTTTTATTTATCAAAATAAGTATGCTTCAGAAAGAAAGAGGAAGGAATAGAAGTAGAAAGGAATTCACAGGTTGTAGAATACAAAAATAGAAAGGATTGAAAAGTGGATATTAATCACGAAAATCATGTTATTAAACATGAGTTAAGATTCTGCTTAACATAGGCAAACAAAACTATATACTTTCATAAAGACCATCACCGTCAGTGAATAAAGCTAATTTTATGGTCACTTAACAGTGATCATAAAGTATTTTTTGATGCTAATTTTTATCCACTGTCTCAGGCACATATCATATAGATCCATAAGAATGGTATTGTAGTGCTTAAGGCTGACAACAGGGAAACTCAGGTTTCAGTCGATTGTCAGCTACCGAACCTGATTAAGTGACCTTGTGCTAGTCATTCTTTCTTAGTTCAATATACTTTACAGGGTTGTGGTTGTGCGGAAAAGGAGGGGAAAGGAGCACAAATGTAGACCCCTGTGTTGAAATAAAAAAAACAATATAAATCTAATAAACAATATTAATCACCCTCATTGAGATGGAACTGGAAGAAATGTCCATTTATCTTCTTAATCTTCATATACATTCAATTTTTACCGTTAATATTTTGTTTTGTTGTTTTAATATAGCCTGTCATGTTCTTATTCAGTATTACCACTTCAGCTCTTGAACAAGGCAACTGTCAGATACACTACCTTCAGCTTAGCGCCTTACTGGCATTCTGCCATAAATTGGGGAACGGGGGAACAAATGGGCAATAAATCTGTATGCCTTTATATGGAAAAGTGTGGGGGGAGGAATTGAGAGTTGAGGAAAGAGAGAAGATTTTGGGATCCGATTCGTGCTGATGTGCTGGCATCTTCAAGGCTGTTTACCCTGAGAGTGGAATTTCATCAGCGCAAACACTTCAGGGTTTCCCAAAATATCTCTGTGATGCCAGATTGGCTACACCAGGGGTCTGAAACCTTAAACACTCAAAGAGCCATTTGGACCCGTTTCCTACAGAAAAGAAAACATCGGGAGCCACAAAACCTGGGTGGGCGTGGCCAACTCGATGTCACTCCCTCACTCCCAGTCACATGACCCCCTAGCCTAGTGAGTGGGAGGGGAGGGCAAAGGACAGGGCCAGTCAGTAATGGGATCACTTGACAGGGAGCCACAGCAGAGGGCCCAAAGAGCTGCATGCGGCTCCGGAGCCGCAGGTTGCAGACCTCTGCCCTAGATATATGGAAATTTTGAACTTATCAAACCTGAATATCCTGACTTTACAAAAAACTACCTTTCTCAGAACTGCCTATACACTCAGACGCTACCTTAATAGCGTTTAGGTTCTTGGTTGAAGATTACATCTTTTAATAATTAATAATAGTAATTAATAAAGATGATGATGATGATGCAATGAGACAATGTAGCCTTTGGAGAAAAAAAGCTGATGATACAGAACTTGGATGTAGGCCCCTTAAAACAAAAAGAAAAGAAAGAATGGAAGAAATGGAACACCTGGATTTTCCTTCTCTTGGAAGGCGACCAGAGAAGATTTTTCCATATGTGCATGAGTGAACTGTTGGGAGCATTAGGGAAGGAAGGAGCTCCTATGCAATACGATCAATCAAGATTGATTATTTCTAAGAATAATTTTCATCCCACCTCCCTATCTTTCGGGATCACTCTCTTTCCAAAGCAGCTTATAAACAAAAAGAGAAAGAAAGAAAAAAGCCAGGAAAGAGCATTTCACTGAGCCCTGTAGACTCTCTACGGAAATCAGTTCTGTGCATCAGGAGCAGCAACCCCTTTTATGGACACCGTTAGAAGACGGATCTGTGGACAGCTGTAAGCTATGAGCAGAAGTTCACCGCAGTTTAGATGGGGCTGTGGACTGGGGGGGCATGAGGGGGGCAGGAAGGAAAGAAAGAAGATGCACCTTCTATGGATGGAAACATGGGAGTAACAATGCCTTAGAGTTACACAAGCCAACAAACCAAAAAACCAGTGCATTATCTGTAACAGATTCAACATGGCCAAGAGTGACTGGAGTGACCAAGCTAGGGAGCCCCTTTTAAAGAGGGCTGGGGCTGGGAACCATCAGTAAGTCTCTTCTCCGGTCATACAGCAACAATGCCATTTTCTTTGTGAGCAGCTGGTTTCAGAAGCCAGCCAGCCCGTCCCCCCCCTTCTGCCCCCCCAGTCCTTCCCTTGGCTCATACATCCCTCCTAAGCCATCAATCACTTTTGAGGGTTATTCTCAACCGCCCAGGAGATAACATGGAAGGGTAGAAGGAGTTAATATGGAAACAGCAGTGAGGAAGTTAATGTGGAAGAACAGTATTGTTTCCACTTGGAATGCAATTAATCAGGAAGGCTTTTGACATTCCCCTTTCCTTCTCCTTCTTACCGATAAAATGAAGTGATTTTTAATTGCAGAAGACACCTCCTAGCCGTATTCCTGTCACACCCCTGCTAGTGGCACCTTTCATTGTTCACAGACAGAGTAGGGAACGAGAGGCTTAGCTTAATTTGTTCAATGGAGAAGTGATGGGAATGACAGAAAGACCAAGATCCTAGGAATCTCCTCCTTTTGCAGTTTAAAACTTGGCATGCAAACCCAAGCTCTGACCATAACGGAAAACAAGAAGGATGCAAGCTCTGGCTATCATTAGCTTTCACACAATTAGCATGCAGGTCACATCTCTACCACAGAAACAGGGCGAAATATGCTCTTTGCAATCAGGCACAAATCTTGAGCAAAAGCCATCGCTTCCCAGCCACTTCCTATCAGTTCTGCCCAGATCCCAACCCACCATTCGTTTTCTACAGGGTGATAATGACCGGTCCCTGACCTTCGTATTGTCAACCTTGAGTTGCGGAGGGAGTCTTTCCAGCCTCTTTTCCTTCCGTCAAATTGCAGACTCCGCTCCTGCCTGCTCCTTTCTACTGAAGTCTGCATGTACAATGGAATTGCACCAAAAGCCAACTTTTCCGAAAAAGGAAAGGCGAAATCAAATGGCTGAGCGGTGGGCTAAGAAGGCATCTCTGGCTCGAAAGGTTCAGCCTGTTCTTCTTTTGGCACCTGACATCTGTTACTTGCCCTGCTTGGAAAAGTCAGGCTTTACTTACCGTTTTTTTTTTTTTCAGCTCACAGGGCGGAGATGCTGAGAGAAAGAAACCCAGCTACACTCTGTCTTTGTTGTCTGTGCTCCAAGCAAGAAATTCCTGCCAGTTTGGCCAAGATTCCTGCTAGGTCCTAGTGCCTTTTGCATACATGGGTTTGCACGCCCATGCACACAGAGAGACATGCAGACCCCTTCTGAAACATGAAGTGCCTTGGCTTGGCTTTACACTCAGGACCAATTTCCTAGTAAAGATTCCCCTTCCCACCTTTTGAAAGAGAAAAGGTAGCCTGATGCATGATTTCAATTTTCATGCGAAGCCACAAAGAGTGGGACGAGCCATATTTTGGGAGGTATTGTCTGTGCTTTTCCAAGGAAAATCTCCCATTGTCTACAGTTCCTCTAATGCTTTCCCCAGTCCAGCGGAAAACAGGCATGGTTTGATTTATGGCACGGCATTAGACTTCGGCACACACAGTACAAAAGTAAGGGAGTACTAGCTAGATGCCTATGAAAATCTCAGCTGCCTTGTGGATTCAAGAGGGGTGAGGCTTTAGGCAAGCAAGGTTGTGTAAATCAACACATCCTTCTTATGATCACACACCATGTTTTTCCAAACCTCAGCATCAAAGGGGAAGGCATTCTGATAGGCTTAAACCAGACCTTGATTCATAAGAAATGATCAGGGGCAGGGGCTTAACCTCAAGCTACCTGGGTGGAGATACACCAATTCCTAATTTAGAAGGATGTCATTCTGACTTTGATTCCAGATGCCCTAAACTACATCCATAAGGAAAAAGAGATTTGAGATTATTCTGCTCTTATATATACCTTAGTTTTTTTTAAATCATGGAATCCATTTGTTTTTAGAACAGAGGTGAACAAATCCAAAGTCTGTATTGACCCAGAAAAACCACATTTTTTTGACCAAGATCTCTTCTGACAAAGCCACTCAATGTGCTTTCATGCTTTTTCATATGTAGGAGATGATCAGGCTGAGCCCAAGGGAGGAATCAAACACATCATCAGTTTTGAATCCCTTCGCACCCACAAGAGATCTAAGTCCAGCCATCCTAGAATTCCATTGACCGATTAATGTAATGCGCAGAAAATCAGACATCCAGGCGTCAGATAAATATATGTTTATTGTACGCTAAAGTCCTCTACAAGAATCTGAATCACTAACAGTTAAGGCAAATTGGCAGTAAATAAGAGTCAATGGAATTCAAGGTGGGCTGGACTTAAATCTCTTGTGGTTACAAAGGGACTTGACACAGAAGACATATTTGACCCCTACCTAGGGCTCAGCCTGATCATCTCCTACATCGTGTTCATTGTCTTTCCCCTCACAAAACTGTTGAACTCTTGTTCCCCACTTTAACCAAAGTTGCCCAACCCCACTTGGCGCATCCTGTTAATACTGTGTGAAACAAGTCTCACTTGTCCTTTTTTTTTGCTGCGGGTTTTCATTCAAACTGATGGAAGGATAAACCATACAACCATAGAATTGGAAGGGACCTTCAAGGTCTTCTAGTCCAATCCCCTGCTCAAAGCAGGAGACCCTATATCAGTGGTTCGTGTGCCAAAAGGGGGTGTGAGGGTGTGCTAGCATGCATGCCCGTGCCCACA
>JANHGD010009036.1:9473-19949 GCA_027560375.1 Imantodes cenchoa | reverse complement strand
TGGGAGGAGTTAGTGTGACTACATTTAAGAAAACTTTCTGGCATTAATATACTGCCATAATGTACATTTCTCCAATTTTTGCTATTTCTATGGGTCAGGCACACATGCACAGAAGTACACAGCAAACAGTGTATATCATCTGCTGTTTGTTGTTTGACAAATTGCTGGGAGGCAGAGGCGTTTTTTCCTTGTTTACCTCCCCCAAAATTAAGGTGTGTATTATACTCCGAAAAATATTAAAACTTAAAATCTTCTGGTAATTACTCAAACCTTATACTAGGAGACCACAGGATGCTTTACTTCTACCCAAAATCCTGGGATTCCCAATTATTTAGCTGTAATCTCCAAATATCACAACTGTATATCAGCTAAGTTACAGTTTTTCAACCTTATTATTTCTTACGTTCCTATAATCAGTTATCATTTTGCCATCTCATCTGTCACTTCAGTCAGCATATGTGTTAAAATCAAAGAACTGTAAGTCACTCTAACTTGTGGTTATTGTAGGACAGTAAACTTAGGTTTTTTTAGAGTTAGGCCAGGATACAACGACCTTTGTCCTACATTTGGCATGACACCAGCTGAGTGATCTTGGGCCAGTCACTTTATCTTACTCCATGAAGGAGGCAGTGGCAAACCACTTTTCAAAAACTGTAAGGACTGGTCCACGTAGTCTCTGAGGAATGGACATGATTGAACAGAAGGAAAAAAAAGCAGTCTAATGTTACTTATGCTTTTGAGAGTTAAAGTAAAGCAAGCACAAAATTCATACAAACATATGCTTATATATAATAAAAATGCACCCCTTAGGCTGGAATATAAAAACTGGAATCTTAAAATCATATTCAAATTAGGAATTCCCTTCCTACCTTTAACTAGGTAATTATTCTAAGCTAAATTGAATGCTGTAGTGTGAGAAAAAAAAGATATATTGCCTTGTTGGCTTATTGGAGTCTAGGATCTTGGCTTACTAGCAAGCATTAAAAACTTTGGGCAGTAATCTGAGTACTCTATGCCAATTTGAATTATGTTTAGTAATAAACCTAAACAACCGTTGCCTTTCAAAACCCTTGATACTGCTAAAAGTCAAGTTTAGGAATTTAGATACTTCCAGTGGTCAGAAAGAATGGCACTCTAAATACATTTGGTTGTTAAATGGAACAACTCTCTAGTGATCAGATAGCAAGAGTATTTCCACTTTATGCATGTTTACTAAGAAGCAAATCTTAGTGACTTTTGCAGGTCTACTTCAAAGCAATGCACAGCAATTACACAGAAGATCTCATTAAATGCTTTTTAAAAAATTCAGCTGTGGATGATAAATGGGAATGTATTTTCTGATTTGACCTGGGTCACCCATGCTGACCTGGAGATTATATTAAATGAAACTGTAACTTCATTATTTCCATTTCTATTTCTCCAAACTATCTTTTTTTCTTTAAAAAAATATCTGAAACAATTATTTTATGGCCACCAGACTTTCTCTGTCAATTTTATAGGGTTTTTTTTTCTCTACCTAGTCAACATTGAACATCATGTAGCACCTGGATGGTACTGAAAATTATTTTTGGCCTGATTTTTCTTCTTTATCTTTTAATGTATAATATATTTAAATGCAAATATTATCTTGGCACAAATAATCCAATTTTCAGGCTTAAGAAATAAGTCACCAATTTGCTAAGTTAATATCTGAAACTGGAAGAAGTAAGTCTGTAAGCATTATTATAATTAACCTTAGGAAAAATATTCAAAGCAAAGTCATTGTATCACTGAATTCATTATTAAGCAGAATGGTGGAATATAATTTGTGTACAAATTATATTCCACCATTCTGCTTAATAATGAATTCTTAATAATGAATAATAAAAAATAAAGCTAAATTGTTCACCTCCAATGTTATTATTAGTCAATTAAAAATAGCATCTTATTATCTGTGTTCTTGGAGATTTATTAGAAGGTTTAAACAGTACTGGAAACAACATAACAACCGAAAAAAGTAAAAAAGTAAAAACATATAGTTTATACAAATTTATATATGTATATAAAGTTTTACAGAATGGTTTCATTCACTCAATGGTTCAACCATATTTCATTTAACTATCCATCCATAACCAGATATAAATAATTATCCCAGTAAGTTGCAAGTGATATCAGGTCTTCTATCCCTGGAGTAACCAGGACCATAATTTTATCTTTCCAATGTTGAGGGTCTCTTAAGGGAAAAAAAGGGGGTATGGAGAATCCATTTTCATTGCCCATAGATCTATTCCATATAAAATGGGTGTAATGAAGAGTATGGATATTAAAAAAAATTAAACTCTGTCTCAAAATTAATAAATGTTCCAAGAGTGTAACAATTTTAGGCTTTCTCAAAAACTTGTTTTAATGAAGTGTTATTTTTATTGCATATTTAACAACCTAATATACTTCTTTTCAAATGTGACCCAATAAATCTGAAGGATTATTTTTCTGCTAAATTAGACAAAGTCTAAGAACTATTTAAATTTTTGATACAGACATAGATGCAGTTTCCTATAGGTCAGACAAAATGAAGATCTCCAATTCCTTTTTCATTCAGGTTTTAAATTTTGCAAATCAGATAAATTGATTGGTAATGCATTTCTACAGACTTTCTTTCATAAGATCTGGTGATCAGTTCTAGTAGGTGTCAAGGTTTCAATACAAGTCACAGATACTGCCAATTGGCAGCAACAGGCAAACAATATTTATCTCAATATGCACTGAGTTTATTATGTTTTTTTCTTTACAAATATGGCTATAATACCTAAAGTATGAAATAGTCTGGCTTAATGACTCATTTATCAATAGGCAAAGAAACCTCTTTATATCTTATTTTAATTTAATGTAATTATTTGAGAAAGATCACATGGAATCAGAGTACCTAAATAGTTAATGAATTAAGTACACATGTGAAAATTGTATATTGTATTAATAAAGAAATATTTCTATAATACATTAATTCTGATGCAGTCCATTAACAGAGTATCATGCAGAAGTATACTTCTGCAAGTCAGCCAAGTTTCCAGAACTGGAAACAAAGTACAAAGTCCAGAAAAAGAAAAAAGAAATCTAATCACAATCAAGATATTATGATTTGGATCCATTTTATAAATCATACTAAACTGAAATTTAGTATGCCCAAGTATGTCTTTGTACTTATCTAGTATAAATAGCACTTTCTGTTATGTATGTATGTTGTACTGTATGTACATAGGAGATGTGTTGGAGTTTATTTTACAGCACTACACTAGAAAGATTTGAACAATACTCTATACTACTGTGAAAAACACTAAAATATATGAAGTGGCTGCCATACTTCACTGAATAAAGTCAGACATGTTTGCTCAGGTTCCTGCAAAGGATAAACACACATCACAGTCATGATCATCTACAGAAAAATACGTTACATTTTTAGAATATTTCTTTAGAAACCTCATTGAAAGCCATAGGATTTACTTCTAAGCAAGCAGGGTAAAATTTAGGTGTCGCGGCTGCAATTGGCAAAAATGGAACTTTCCAGTACTCATAACTTTAATTACAAGGAAGGAATCGTGTATCAAAACACAGTAAACAACATCTTATGTGGAGTTTTCCGGCTCCAGAATACAGCTGCTCCCTCTTCGTTCCCACACATCAGACATCCGTTGGGGCTCTGCAGTGCTGCTGGGAGGCGAGCGAGCGGACCGAAGGGAAAGAGGTTGTTTCTCTCTGCCGCAGATCTCCGCATCTTTTTCTTTTCGCCTCACTTTTGGGCGCTGTCCATGGTTGCAGCAATTGTCCGCGTGACGTCAGCCCGCCCGAGCGGCTCTGCCATTGGTGGAAGAGCTGGGTCGGCCTGTGGAATCATGTCAACTCTCGTCCCACCCACCCCTCGCCCCCGCCCAGGCCCGGGGACCCGAATCCACTTTGTTGCCTAAATAGGCAGAGAGTCCACCAGCAGCGCCGATCTGTGGGGAGACGTGTAGCAGCCGCGCGGCGGAAAAGACACCAGCCAAAGCAGCGGGACAGTCGATGCTGGGGAGGCAGGAGCCGCCCTACAAGAAGCAGTGCGGAGCTCTGGCCATGGGACTTTGCCCTGGCTGAACGGAACCCGCAGGCCATGGAAGACTTTTTGCAAGGCACCAAAACAAAGCTGGTAAGTTTTGCAGAAAAAAGAGGATATATTGGAAAGACTGTGTGTGTTTTTTTAAACCATGCTAGCTTGTTTTGCTACACTTTCCTGCACGGTTTTTTAAAAAAAGTTTTGGAAGCCATCCAGATGAGCTTGTATGAATCAGCATTTTGAATAATAATATGAAATAGCTAACAATGACACCAGAATGTTTTAAGTTGAGACTCCCGTGTTATTGATGGAATCAATTACTTCTCAAGTGTCTAGACCATTTTAAAAAAAAAACCACACACACAACAAATAGCTGAATTCTCACCCACTCATTTGAAGAACTTGGTCTGTAGTTAGAAGGGATCCCAAAGAGCTTGCAGGCTTCTCTGTCTATCATTTTAGTCTACCACAGATACGATATTTTGTGGTTTGTAAGACAATTAAATCCATGTTTATTCAGAAAAGAGTTCCATACTAAGTTAAGTATACTCTTAGCAAAATGTGTCCAGGATAATGTGTCCAATACTCTACTACAGTGCATGGAGTCCTTTTTCATTCTGTGGGTTAAAATTATGGAAGTAAATAGTAATAAGTAAAAAGGTGGAAGTTCAATCAATGTTATGAAAGCCTCAGAATACCAAAACAAATTCACCACCATTGAGATCACTTTAACTTAAAATGACTGTTGATATGAACCAAATATAATTTTGGCACAATAAAGCTGGGCAAATCATTATCTGGTTCTGTAATATTTCTAAGGAAAATTCAGTTGAGAATACATAAGGACAACAAGGCCAGAAGCCACAAACTGCTTCATTTTAGCATGTCATCTAACATTTAAAATTATGTTTAAAACTTTCTTAGCATATGGTCATTAATCAAAATCCATGCCACTTGAAATAAAAATACTCCTAGACCCTACTCAAATGCATTAAAATAAGTATCTCCAAATAACACCATAAGCAATATTACATTTATCTTCAATAATATGCATTCCAAATGTAGTTAGATGGCATAATAGGCCATCTCCAGACTTTTTACTTGTTTTTAACCAAACATTTTATTTTTGTCTTTTTAAATAACTTTAAACAGATATCAGCTATTTGAAAAAGTCCTAGATAAGATTTCTTAATAGAATAATATTTACAGTGACTGATGTTATACATCTTTTTTTTTAAACCTCAGCTTTTGCTTAAGTTTTCTTCAAAGTAAAATAGAGCAAAAGCTGATGACAAAGCACAGAAAGCATGAATAATTGAGGACTTTCTTTTAACTCTAGAACCAGAACACAAGCACTCAAAGTATAAAATTAACATTATGCCATTGTAGCAGAAATTGAACATTAAAAATGTTGAATTCCATTTTTAAAGTTCTGTTAAAATCTTATCTTGCTAATTTTCCTTATACTAAACATCAGATCTTCCTATGCTAGCTTTAGATGAGAATTGGAAAGTGGCACAGATCAGCACATCTGATGATGACTTAGTTATAATAGTAGAAGTAGCCTGAATGGGAAATTGTAGGGCTTTCCTTGACTTACCATGTGTATCTATGCTTGCTGCACTTGTATCTTTTTGTGCATAGTTGAAATATTTTAACATTTTTTAAACATGGCTAATTTTTATTATAAGCTTCTCTTTGGGATTGCTAACCACAGTGAATATAAAATACAACCACTATAGATTTAAGTAAGCAAATTGTGCTAAAGGACAAATTTCAGTTGAGTTTCTGAATTTGTTTGTTCAGCAAGAAGTCAAAAAGTGCAATGGAATTACAGAAGAGCATTTATTGATTGAAGCAAAAGCTTTCATAATTAATGGCTTACTTTGTAAGATACAGTAAGTTTTTTTTTTACAAACTAAAGGTAAAGATGCCCTTGAATTAAACTCAACTCTTAGTGACTGATTTGTGGCAACAGGACCTGAATGGTTTGCAGCTGCATTTTTTAATGTTTTAAAAGTTCTTACTTTGGTTTACAGTGCTAGAGGTCCATAGTGATGTCTCATTTGATACTAACCAGGCCATTGCCTGCCTATCTTCAGGGTCCAGGTAGTCAGTCAGCCAGGGAATCCACTGTATATATTATAATTATAAATATTAAGATAATAAATAAAACCTAAAAGTAGCCAAATAAAATCAGGCTTTGATTATTCAAAGCATGGATGAAGACTATAGACATCTCCTAACGTCAAACAGAAAAACAATATAGTATCAGATGAATTTGCCTGCGGTAAGAATTTCACAGAGGGAAGAAACAACTGTTGAAAATGTATTTGCTACTTGGTGGGAAAATTCGAATTGGCAATTTTTAAGTATGCATATGTAAATAATTTTATAGCATGGATTAGCAATATTTTTGATGCCGGGCACCAAGGAACAACATTATGTTTTATATACTCATTACCAAAAATTGGCATGCCACACAATTTCACTGACTCTAAGTAGCTTGCATTGATAAAACAAGAAAGAGCCACTTGATATTCAATGAGACTGCTGATTACTTTGTATGTGGGCATGTTAACCAAATGAATCTATAAATAAATAATAGCCAATATTATAACAGACAAAGAGCCATAGCTAGCTAGTGTACTTGAAAGATTTGGACCATATAAAAAACACTGGGAATCACGTCACCAATGCTATCTGACATATCATGGTCTGTACAGGTACTCCTTTAGACATCACCATAATGGAGCTTGCCAATTATGGTTGCATGTTGCAATGGTAATTAGGTGAAGCATCCCACAAACAATCCCCCCATCCCTGCTGGCCCAATGAATTGTTAAATGAACATGTAGGTTGTTAAGCAGTACATAGGGTGTCTCAGGATGGGGGAGGCCTTTAGAGGCCTAGCACAGGCCCAGGCCTGTCCAAAGTTTCCAGCTCCTGAGATGCCCTGTGCTATGCTTCCCACCCCTTGGGTCCCACTAGTGTGCTGAGTCCTCACCAGGCCAAACACCTACCTACCCACCCTTTGAAGAGCTCCAAGCCTTCCAGAGCTTGTTTCTTCTAATTTTATTGTTTTATTTATTACATTTATTGGCCTCCCATTTTACTATGGGAGATCAATAAATTTAATTTTACTATGGGATATTATAAAAACCCATACAAAATATGAACAAAGTACAACAAAAATATAAATACTCAATCCTAACTAAAAGATGGGGATGGAGGGAGTAGGATGAGCGGAAGGAGGAGGGGAGGTGGAATCTGTTATTAATCTGTCAATCATCCCCAATGTAAAGTCCCGTCCCCCCAACTGGCAGAGCCATATCTTTAAACTTTTGCAGAAGGTCAGGACAGTTGCAGCCGACTTCACTCTGGTGGGGCAAGGAGCAAAATTCTCTCCCCCCCCATATAATACTCTGCCAATGGGGCCCATAGCAGGCCTCCCCTGCTGTCATGGGTGAGGCAGGCCAATCCCATTAGGATGACATGGTCCCTCAAATTATCTGGACCCATGACATGAATGGCTTTAAAGGTGATTACCAACCCCTTGAATTGCACTCGGAGACAAACCAGCAGTCACTGCACTCACAGAGCAGTGATGTGACATGGGCCACTCTTGGGACTCTAAAATCTTCCCATGCCACTGCACTTTGCACCGCCTATAGTTTCTGAATGCTTTTTGAGAGTAGCCCCATGTAGAGTACGTCGCAATAGTCCAAACACAAGTTGAATAGGGCTTGAATGCCCTTTCCTGCCCAAGCCCAGGAACTCTTGATCCAGGAAAGGCCACAACTGGTGCTCAATGTGAAGGCTCTCCTAGCCACAATTGCCACCTGCTCTTGGATTCATTGAGAAGAATTCCCAAGAAGAAGATTGTATTTATATATGGTAGTGCCACCCCATCCAGAATTAAAGATGTCAAAATCCCACATCTTGGGGTTCATGCATTCAAAGCCATTTGATCTTGCTAAAGTTCAGTCGGAGCCTGTTTTCCCACATCCAGGGCCCTACGGTCTCCAGGCATTATGAGAAGGCAGCAATAACATCATTTGGATCATCAAGGTAGAAATACAGAGCTGAGTATCTTCAGCATACTGAAGATATCTCAAGCTGTGGTGATGGATGATTTCACCCAGTGGCTTTGAATAGCTACAGGGTGTGGTTCCAGAACTGGCCACTACTGTGCCCCATCCACAAATAGTGGCCACATTTGAATCACCAGAGCCCAGAGACAAACTGCTTTGTTTTGCTGCCTTAAGAAGATTTGCACAGCGCTAACAGAAGATTTTTTTTGGAATTCAAAAGTTTTTTCAGCACTGTGCAGACCTTGTTAAGGCATAAACATGAAACAGTTCATTTGTCGGCCACCATTTTCATTCCATCCACAAGGAAGTAGGACAAAATGGCGGATGTATTCCGATTGCCACTGTGCGGCCTAGGAACATTTGAGAGAGCTTCAAAAGGTAAATGTGTGGGGAGCAGGCCCAAGCACTGTGGGTTCCCAATATAGGTCGGGGGAGAGGTGCAGGGTGGCTCCAGAATTCCTGTGGTTGGTTATAAGGGTAATTGACCATAGGGGTGCTGTAGCCTTTGTAACTTTAAAGCAGAATTGAATGTAATTTTGGGGTGTCTACTATAACTTTGAATGTTTGTTAAGAGGCCCATCATAGCTCAAGGACTACTTGTATAGGTGTGTCTTATATTTTAAAGAGCTTTTCAGCTTCCTAGAAATCTGATATGAATTTGAAAACTTTTAGCATCGTGCAATTCTACACTCCATAATATATTATATGATTTTAAAATTCCAGTAAAAACTCCATGTATTTATTTCTAACATCTTATATGTGAACTATGCGTGTACCTATATTGTTTTATATTCAGCTTTATGCCTTCTTATTTTTACATAAAAGAAATATTGACAGCCAGTTAAAACACAGAAGTAACACCTATATTTTGGACTCAAGATATTTAAGAATCATTATGCAACTTTTTCTAATGGATCCTGTCGATGTTTTTATCCTATGGCAGAATGCCATTGTGCGGCCAGTGTAATAAGGTTGCAACAACTATCCCAGATGAAGAAAAGGAGGGTATATTGGTGAAATATACAGGATATACATTATTCTAAAATAAACAATTTCTCACATATAATAATCTAACCCTCATGCTAGCTAGATAGCAAGCACAAAAATATATTGCCACATTTAACTAGGCTTAAAAACAAGACTTTTCAGAAACTGGAAGTATGTTATTTCTATCCTCATACTACTAATTGATATAAAATTTTGTTTCTTGGAAATAATCAGATTTCATGTTGAACATGACTTTTGTTTAAAACACCTAATATACATATAAAAATTGGACATGTTTATAATGATACACTTATTAACTCCACTAGTAATCTTGGATTAAAATATGAGTATATACATGTGAGTTATTAATTTAACACAGAACCAGTGATAGGTGGTACAGGCTTGATCCAATATACATTGAATAATGCATTATCACATCAGTTCGTGTTATGATTTTGTTTGAAGTGAAGATTGAAAGCATTTTCTTAATTCTGAGTTGACTGATTCTTTACAGATTCAGTTTCTTAATAAAATACTATACATACTTGGGATTGGTCAGAAAGAAGAGCAATGATAAAAACCTTTCTCTTAATATTATACTCAGAGTTATATACATAGTGCCTAATTTTATGTTGCATTTATGTATCAAGTCAAACTGTCAATTAGAAGGTATGGAACTTACACAGTAGATTTGTTGCATACTTCCCTGGCATGTTGAGCACTCTAAAATATTTCTTCATGAATCTTCAGAAGCAAATGCATAAAAAATAGTGATCCCATTGTAAATGTTCTGCTAATTTGGATACTAAATATTTAATTTAAAATTCTGCAAAATCAGCTTTTTAACCTTCTATTCTAAGAGACTATTGATTTCTTAGAAGACTTACTGTCTTCTTAGAAACAAAGATTGTTGGTAGCAATTCTGTGTTCATTTGGCTCATTATCAGCTTATTGATAATTAAATGAAAAAGTATGGTGTATTTTTCAAGCTCCTTTTAGTTTAAGAAGAATTAAGATGATTCAGTGTTGAATCCATTTACATTTAACTTGTAGGGGCTTTATGGATGAATGTTTCAAACCAATGGGGTGAGCTTAAAAGTGCCAGATATAATACTCTTAGATCAGGGGTCTGCAACTTAAACACTCAAAGAGCCATTTGGACCCATTTCCCACAGAAAAAAAAACACCGGGAGCCACAAAACCTGGGTGGGAGTGGCCAACTAGATGTCACTCACTCCCACCCAGTCACATGACTCCCCAAGCCACACCTACCCAGCTGGTCATTAGGGCAGACAACTAGTTGTTAAAAAACACCGGGAGCCACAAAACCCT
>JANHGD010009035.1:84624-99292 GCA_027560375.1 Imantodes cenchoa | reverse complement strand
TACTGTACATTTAAGGCATTTATTTTTATTACTGTTGTCGAGATAATAAAAATACCATCTTAATTTTTAAAAAATAAGTAAAAGAAAGTAAATTTAGTTTTGAGAATAAGTAGCTTTGTGGTCCATATGATGTTCTGTTTTTTTTTTAATTATCTAGATCTTCCCTAAATTTTCTCCCACAATAAATGTCTGCGTATGGATACAGGATGAAATATGTATAAATGAAATTGATTGTATTATTGTTTAAAATGTTGCTATAATTGAGGAGCTTAATGAAAACAACAAAGATGTAGTCAGCTGCTATGGACCAGATCACAAATTGCTCATGTGGAAAAGAAGGAAAAGGAGGGTTTGGTTTCCATGATATGATCTTAAATATATAACCAAGAACATTGGAAATCAAGTCCTAAACGTCAATGATAGAGAACTAAAGAAATTATGGAATGAACTTAAATAATTTATTAAGATGAATGTAAAAAGAAAATGACATGGTGGCCAATAGACCAAAGGAAATCAATGTACATTTTGATATAAAAAAGGGAGTTTTAACTGATGATCTATTCGATATCATATAATATTCTTAATTTCTGCCCTCCAGGGTGAACCAGACAGGAAATTATTACTAGTTAAACTATTTCCCCTCACATCGAAGGAAGAGTCCAGGATGGGTTGTTCTAGCCCCATAGCTCTATGGACTGGGTTGAATTTTCCGAGGATCCGCCTTTCTGGTGACGTTCCTCAGTCAATCCAATGCTCAGCTGATGGACGCTTTTTCCTTCACTCCTGTGACCTTTGGGTTGTTTGATCTTAATTTTCAATTTTTATCCACACCTTTCCTGGACCCTTCCTAGATTTTTCTGTATTTTTCCCTGAATGACATTGCTTATAGACTGCAAGACATCGTGAACTGTAAGTGCCTGCTTCGTGCTGCTTTCGGGTGCCAGAGGGAGCAACTTTTGCCTTACTAATTGCTAAAGGCTGCAGGGGAGTGTGCTGACAAGTGAGACAATTTAAGATCTTCGCCCTTGTTGCTTGTCCGGCAAGGAGAAGGCTTCCTCCAGCTCAAATTCACCATAAGGCTTTAAATTCTGGTCACCATCTGCCTGTTTTTGCTGCGCCAGACCACGGGATGAGATTTGTCCTGGTCACCGGCCTTGCATCCGATCCCTGCTTTGGCATCGAGTGTGAAGCCCTTTGCCGCACTCTACTGTTTACCTAGTAGCTGCATTCTGTCTTTTTGGTGTGAATGCCATCGTGGGACTAACGGCTCTGCAAGCTAGCCTTCTGGAGCCGCGGTGGCCATTTTGTTGTCCAATTCCCTCAGCGTGGCTGCCTGCTTCAAGGGATTAGAGCAGCCAACAGGTCTCCAGCTGCCTTCTAAGGGCTGTGGCTGCCATTTTGTTTCAGTTCTTTCTCAGTGATAACAGATCATCTGCTGATTTGGAGGTTTCAAGTAGCTGTAGAGGTGCTCCTCTTCACCTCTTGGGATCCTTTGCCTAATTAGTCTTCGACTAGACAGTATCCCTCCCACTTACAACCATTTTTTTTTTGCCGTGCCTAGGCACTGGGTTCGAGGCTCACCCACAGCTGCCTCACAGTGTGGATTATTTATGCCTTTCAGTCACTTTGGTTGCTCTTACAGTAATACCGTTATGGTCCTGGGGGGGTTCTCCCCATGTAGCGTGGAGGAGGGAGCCATGGCTGTGGCCATACTACTTACTCCACTTGCCTAGTGCAGCGGCTTTTTACGTAAGCCTGCCTTATGCTGGTGATGAGACCAGCGTGTCTACAGGTTTGCTGTGATAGTTCCAGATAGTTCCAGATAGAATTTGCCTATTTGGATGTTTGTTTGACCAGGCCTTGATATGTGATCCAAAATGCCGGCCTGAAGGGTCCTTGTTCCCTGGACCAGCCATGCTGGTAGCAGGGACTTATTAATTTGTTTCTCTTTTTCCTATTGTTACTTAAGATGGAGAGAGAAGCTGCATCAACTTCCCATCATCGGGAGTCTTGGTTCCCTCTCTGTCTCTAAGGCAACCAGACCTATAGCTCAGGCCAGGCCCGCCAGTCCGGTGGCTAAGGAGAGGCTTCAAACAATGACCCCAGGCCTTCAGAAAGCCTCTAAGGCTGAGCTGAAGGCAGTGCTCAAATGCCAAAAGGCATTAGAGAAGAAATTTGCCAGAGCAGAGGAGGCTTCAGAGAGACTCTGTGCTGCAGGGCATCAAAGGGTGCCTGAGGAGACTTCTGGGAAGCTGGACTTGGCTTGGGTCCTTCCTCGAGAGCATTCCCCCGCTCCATCTGGCCAAATTGTGGCAGCAGGTCAGGTTTCACAGGGAGCACTGTCTACCATTGGCCTGGTGGAGGTCAGTCTATGGTCCCTCACCAGGATGTGTCAGCTTCCCGCGGTAGCCTCCATGCTTATTATGCATATTAGAACCCTTCATGGAAAAAGATGTGCCAGATGTTCAACCTGGCTCTAGAAAAGGGCAAGGCTCAGGAGACATTATTGCTGATGCATACTGGATAAAAGAAAGTGTCAAAGAATACCAAAGTGAAGTCAGTATGTGCTTCATCAATTATAGAAAGATTTTTGATTGAACAGAAAATGGTGAAATGCACTGGCTCCAAGTTGGCAAAATAGTGTGCTATGTATTATCCTTTATTTATTCAACCTATGTGCTAAGGATATTGTACAATATTCTGAATACATACCGTGTTTCCCTGAAAATAAAACCCTGCCTCATACTTTTTTGAACCCTGAAATCAGTGCTTGGCCTTATTGCCATGCACTCAAAAGCCCGATTGGGCTTATTATCAGGGGATGTCTTATTTTGGAGGAAACAGGGTATATATATAGAGAGAGATTTCATGCACCAGGTTCAGGCATGAATAAAAAGTGAGAAGCATTCTCGAGAAAGCACAGCTGCCCCCGTGCTCCAACATTCTCTTAACACACTAGCAGTTATACAGCCTACACAGCAAGTGGGATGCAGGCAAAAATGGATCTTCTGTTACAGTGAGAATCTAAAGCATTAGGTCATATAAAGTATTTTAGTAAGTTAAATATACAATATTTTTTTTTAGAGGAACCATCTTTGACTGAGTCTCCACAGGGTAATTAAAATCCAGGCATACCAGCGATAACAAGCAATACAGTATTAATGTGTGCAGCATCCTTGTATATTTTAATGGTAGAAGTGTTGGAGATTACACATTAAAATTACTGTCAGACTTGGTCGGTTGTTAGAGCCTAAACAGCATCCGTTTCAGCAAAGCATGTTCCTTAAGATTGCACATGAAAACAAGCTCTCCTCCAAAACAGAAAATGTCCAGCCATCTTTAATAAACATCCAATATATGCCCAAACTGGCACTATTTAAAAGATTTCTAAGGACAGTGAACACATCTATTCCAATACTCCTTTGGCTTCTCATTTCAAGCAGGGCTAGTTGCTAACGTGTTTCACAGCCTAGATGTTGCTTTGTAATCATTGTTTTTGGTCAGAAGTCAATTGACTTTCTTTTGAACAAGTACATGAGTAGTATTACACTGCAGAGCTCCAATCCTATGCATGTCCCCTTGCTGGTAAACCTAACAAGATGTGCTCCAAGGAACGTGCATGCAAAAATGATAAAAACTATGTGCTACGATAGTGCTACAATAGTTTTTGGTGTTAATGTGTAAAACAAGGCTGTTAAATTGGATTAAACACAGCAATAATAGTGGAATGCTGTTTGGAAAATTAGGTATGCCCCATGCACAGTAATAATTGGAACATATTTTTTTTTCCAAATTGAACATGAACAGTATGTCATCTTAACCAGAATTGATAGGTGGTGGCATTCAGGCATTGCTAGAAGGCCACACATTTGCCCATCTCTGCTTGAGCTGCTAATTCACTACATTTTTTCTCTTTACAGCACCATTTGACTAACCAGTTTGGTCTGCTCTTCCATGGCCCATTCAGGGTTTTTGTTTCTCGATAAGTATAGGTTGCTCTGAAACTCATATCTTGATTAAGTATATAAACTTAATGAAAGCCAGCATGCTGAAATGCAGAGGTGGGTTCCTCCCAGTTCAGACCGGTTCACCCGAACCAGTAGCAACCCGCTGGTGATGTCATGACGATGTCATGGAACTGGTTCGGTCGGTGCCAGTCCATGGGCACCGCCATCTTTTTTTAAATTTTTTTTTTTAAAAAAAGTTTCTTCTGAGTATGTGCAGAAGCCGAGTTTCCAGCACTGCACATGCGTCACCATCTTGTTTTTGGCCTTTAAAAAAAATATTTTTTTGGATTTTTTGGCAATGTGCATGCACGCCCAAAGCCCGTGCGCCCACAAGGCAACGAGGTAAGATAGAACCCACCCCTGATGGTTAAGGCATCAGGCTTGAAATTTGAAGACTGAGTTCTAGTTCCACCTTGGGCACAAAGCCAGCTGGGTGATCTTAAGCCTGACCCTTTTTCTCAACCCTAGAAAGGCAGCAATGCCAAATCATTTCTGGGGGGAAAAATTGCCAAGAAAACTGCCCAGGGACTGCTCCAGGCAGTTCTCGAGACTCAGATATGTTTGAATGGGGAAAAAATAGACTTACTATTTATTATGTTCAGCAGTACTGTTTGTCTTTTTAGAATTTCCTGAGAACTCTTGCTACTCCCATTCACAACCTTGCCTTTCAATGACACAATTGAGCCCCAAAGTTCCACTGCAATCTTTTTTACTTGGGATGGAATTGAGTGTAAAAGAAGCCAATCCTCAGTGCAGAAAGTCTAAATCAAACCGGCAGCACTTCTCTCTTTATTCTTTAAGACAGTGTTCCTGAACCTTGGGAACTTTAAGAGGAGTGGACTTCAACTCCCAGAATTCTCTGGGAGTATTGAGAAACACTGCTTTAAGACACCTGACTGGTTTATAAGGCTTTAAACAGGATTGCTTGGGAGGGGTGGATTCCGTCTTTCTGATTAAATGTAAGAAATATAGCAGCCCCCAAATATTTTTAATTAAAAAAAAATCTTCCCAGCCTGTCCACATATCATAAAACAATCTGAATACTGGATGGAGCAAGTTAATTATTAGAATTATTACTCATTCCAGCTCTCTGAGCAAATAAACAAAGGCTGGATTATAAACCCAAAGCTACAGTACGTTACAAGGCCACATGCAACGGTACATGCTCACATGCAAACAGACCTTCACCATTCCAGGCCTGTTTTAATATTTATAAATATTTTAATCATTCATCCGTACAATAATTCAGCCCACGTTAAATCTCTTATTTATCTAAGCACTCATTCTTTCTCCTTCCTTTAAAGCTGACACATCCATTTTGTTATGCTGCACTTTCATTTCATGGCAGTAATATGGAAGCAGGTCTAATATATTTCAACATTTTTTCTTGGTGTTACGCTACACAGTGGAGAGCTGCTTATGAGCAAAATGGATCCAGGTTTGGTTTTTTTTTCCTGACAATATTTTACTTTCCCATAGCTTCGGCTCCAACTAGAAAAAATAAGATGTATCTCCAAATCTTTTGGTTTTTGCATTTCATCCAAATAATCGCTTTATGTATTTCTGAGCCATGAATTGTGATCAAGAAGTACTCCTTTAAAGGCTATTCAGAGGAAGAAAAGATTAAATAAGGTCATCATTATTTTTGAAATTTATATTGTTTAATGCTGCATGGTACACACTATAAAATGTTGAAATTGCCATCATTGAAACGGGCCTGCAGTGAAAGTTTTACTATGGTATGCCTGATTTTAATGCCTCTACTATAATCCTGATACTGTCTACACCAGTGGTTCCCAATCTGTAAATACACAAGCCACTGTTGAACTCTGAGACGGCAGTAAGTGGTTCACACAACCAAACTTCTCCTCTTATCCAACACGTCATAGCAGTGGCCCACCACAGAGGGGAAGGGACATGTGAACTGCAACTGTCTCTTCTGTACTGGGACTGATGTGAAGCCATGTGCCACTGGGTCAGCATTCACATTTCCTGGAAATAGGGCTAAGACATGTCTTAGGAACAAACGGTGAGACAGATGGCTGCCCCACTGCATTGGTTCCCTGGAAGGTGGAAATTTGAAAGCTGATAGCAGGAGTCGTGGGTAGCCAAAGAGGGATTTTAGAGACAGGGCCAAAGTGGTTTGTTAGTCAGAAAGCTTGGGAACCTCTGGTCTAACACTATGAGATGAATGCATTGGAACTAGAAGTGTTCTCTCTGCATGCCACATGCTCATCCTGCCCAGATGCCTTAAGCAAGGATGAGTGTCACAAGGCTCTGTCAAGGTCAGCCTTGAGTGCTCTAAAATTCAGGCAGGCAGGCAGGCAGGCAGCACCTACTTGTTACATGGACAGGCACAAAGGCCACAGAATTTTCCTAGGTCCGTCAAATTCTTTTCTGCTTCTTTCATGTCCTTATTGATTTGGTCCATTCCCTCTTCGATGCGTTCCAGTTGTTCTGATTAAACA
This sequence comes from Imantodes cenchoa, assembly GCA_027560375.1. Taxonomy (NCBI): domain Eukaryota; kingdom Metazoa; phylum Chordata; class Lepidosauria; order Squamata; family Dipsadidae; genus Imantodes; species Imantodes cenchoa. The sequence continues at coordinate 92,817 of JANHGD010009035.1, read as the reverse complement.
CAAGCATTTTATCCCCACAGTATGAAGCAGATGGAAAGGGACAAAGAAAAAAAAGACAAAGAAAAAAAAAACTTCAGACATTCACTCATGACAAAGAACTGGACACTACAGAGCAGCGCTGGCACCAAGTACCTACTTGTTACAAGGACATATGAAAAGGCCACAGCATTTCCCTAAATCTTTTAAATTTTTCTCGGCCTCCTTCATGTCTTGGTTGATATGGTTCATGCCTTCTTCAACACGATCGAGTTGTTCTGGTCAGGACAAAGGGATGACAGTATGGAATGAATTGGTTTTATTTTATTTTATTTTTAGTTTTAGCCGTTTGTCTTCAACAGAAAATGGGAAAAAAAAGATGTATGGAGAAACGGAATTATTACGATGGCATCTCAATGCATTAATTGCAGCTGATGCATTGAAGCAAAAATGGAACCCTAGAGGCTAAAAAAACAGCAACAGTCCCTTTTACTAAAATTATAAAGCACACATACATCCATATAGGGGGAAAAAAAGAAATGGAGAAGTGCTTGATGTCTGCTAATTAGAACAAAAATGTAAACAAAAAAATGGAGGTGCTGTCAAATACCTCAGAATCCAGAAACATAATACAATACATCCAGTTACTAAGACATCAATGACATCCAAGAAAAAGAAAGAAATGGGATTATTACCTTGTAATGCATTTGTGTACATTAACAACAATTTTAAATGATTGCCTTCCATGGACAATATCTACAATACTTCCACTTACAAATGTCTTTGAGTTTGATGATGGTTGAAAATGTAATTGGTTTGCTTGGTGGAAGTGTATACAGTTAATAATGGTGTTTAGAATGGATATGAGTAGCTGAGTTAAGATCCATGTCCAGATACAAACTTTTTTCAATGACTGAGGCTCTTCAGATCTGAATTTTGGGCCGAGGTCCATCTCTAAAGAAGAGAAGACCATGGGTCTTATTCTTCCATCAGTGACATTATTATATGCTAGGAGTGACCCCAGTGGAGTAGAAGGAATTACATAAAGTGCAGGACCCCGTTCCATGTCCAGAGAAGCAGATGGATAGACTGCCACAGAATTGGGGAGACTCAGAGCAGATGCAATATGTAAATAAATAGACGGATAGATTAAAATATAATAGAAGACCATCTTTTCCCCCCCATTGGTGGGTATTATTTCTTGCTTTCCTGATCTCCTCATGGATTCCAGGATATTATTAGGTCAATGTAATTCCTTTCACTTTAATGGAGTTACACCTGATTTGCATTAGAACAGTATAACATAAACACCAAGCCCACTATTTGGGTTTATATGCAAATAATAAGTGACTTTTATAAATGCCACCGAGCCTGTGCTGGCTTAGACTTGAATTAGTTACAGAGTTAAAAGTGGCTGAGAATCATTATTCTTATTAAGCTATGCCGAACAGCACAAAGTAAACATTTGGGACTGCACAATCATACAGCTCGATCCAGTCAATATTTAGGTAGGAAAAAAATGTTCATCATGTTTAGCAGTAATTATTTCCAGCAAAGTACACATAGAATTGTCCCCTTGGTGCCTCCTTCTGAACCTCAGTTATTTTCCACTATCATAAACATATTCATTTCAGTGGCATGTCACTTTGGTTCCCACCCTTCACCCTAAAGAAACAAAATAATGAAGAAACAGTTTAATTAAAAAGGAAAAAAACCTAATTTCATTTAACACAAGGAAAAGAAGAATAAGAAATATTAGTAACATGAAGCAGGTTCTATTTGTATTTTCTGCACAGAAACTAAAATGTTTGTGTTCATATGGCTAAATATAAAGAAGAGAGGAGAAACAATACAATTTGTAGTTATCAAATCAAAGGCCTGCCTTTTGAAATCACAGAATGGGTTTAGAGGGGAAAAAAGTGTTGTGGTTTCAGAGGTTGTTTTTTTTTAAATTTCGCCAATTTCCGTATGGCAGGTAAGCGATAAGGATTTGGTAGAGGAAGTTGAAGATAAAGAAGGTGAAGGTTGAAGATGATCCATCTATCATACTCCATCCTGGGAGAGTAGCGTAAGTTACAAGGGTACTTGAGATGACTGCTAGGTGGTGTTGTGGATTTTCCAGGAATTTAAAAAGCAAAATTACTTTTAAAAAAGGGGAAAAAATCTGCAGTCCTAACTCTGTGTATTTGATATGGCTTTTTATTTAATTGGCAAGTGTACATTTAGTAAACATCATTACTGAAAGTTAATGCAGACATCAAAGGATGATGTCAGCTAAGATGATGTTCATTGGCTTTAGAGTAGCAGCTGCAGTTTATATTTCGGTACCAGTTCAAGGACAACTGCTAGGACACGAAAGGCTATAAGGAGCAAATGTCTGATGCAAGGGGCAATTAATTTCTACATAGAAGGCCCTGTTGTTCACACATATCTGGCAAATACACACATTTTATGGGTAACATCCTGTGGGTTAAATATTAAAATAGCCCCCATGTAATTCAATGTATCACTGAATTTCAGCAGCACCACTGGACAAAACATGCAGTGTAAGGGCCATAGTTTATTCACCAAAGGAAATACTGATATTTTAAATTTTTCAATTTCATTGATATATTTGGAGAATATATTTGTGGATTCAGGACAATTAAAGCCTTCTGAGATGCATTTGTGGAGCTGTGATTCTTGGATTTCACCAACTGACTATAGCTAAATTTTTTGTCTTAAAAAGGAGCAGCCTTATGGCTCCCTAGCATACCTTAAATGAGCATGTGCTTGAGTTTTGTGTGTTGTACCAGATAATTTTCATCTGATATTAATATTAGCATTTAGTTTCCATTGAACTTTAGGCTATGGGTCAAATAATCCCCTCTTGGTATCTATGCTTCTTCTTCTGAATTAAGAAATACAAGGCCAGTTATTACTAATGCCAAATGGTTCTCAAACTCACAAAACTCAAAAGCAGAAACGTGCCTTGAAGTTACACAGTTAATATATTGAAGGTGGAGTCCAGGGGTGGGTTCCTACCAGTGCGGTCCAGTGCGCCCGCACCGGTAGCAGCCTGCTGGTGATGTCACCCGTCCCGGTCCAGTTGGTTGCCGGTTCCTGGATGCCGCCATCTTTTTTAAAAAAATATTTTTTAAAAAAATTCTACTGCACATGCGCTGCCTTCCTGCAAGCTTTCCAACGAGGAAAGAGTTGAGTCCCTTCTTGTCTCGTTTCATTTCGTCTCGTCTTGAACAGATCAGAGGGTAGACGAAACATTTCCCCCTTAGAACTGGGACATTTCTGTTGATACCTTGCAATAATGCCTTTTGCTGAATGCTGGGCTGGCCACTCCCACCTGGTCCTATGACTGGCAAGCTACGCCCACAAAATAAGCCACACCTACAGAGTGGTAGTAAAAAATTTAGGAACCCGTCCCTGCTGGAGTCAGATATACACAGTGACTATCAAGAATATCAAAGTAGAAGGCAGGGCTGAGTGAGCAAAGCCCCGCCTCTTTTGACGTCATTTATTACCACACGGTGCCTCAATATCTCTTGAAAATATATCAGTTCCTTTCCTCACATTCCTCCTGCAAATCCATGAAGATTTCAAAACCACTTATTGTTTCTTTTTGGTGAATAGTGGCCTGTGTTTGACAATGTTCTGTATTTTTTTTCCATGTGGGCAGCACCTTGAACATTCTTACATTGAACTGGTGATTATTTTTTTAAAAGGCAGAAATAAACTCTTAATCTAAGCCCATTATTTGGTTTGGAGCAGGGCTGGGTTCCTCCCGGTTCAGACTGGATCCCCCGAACTGGTAGTGACTCGCTGGTGATGTCACAGGTCCAATTTGGTCGGTGCCGGTCCGTGGGCGCTGCCATCTTTTTTTTAAAAAAAATTGTGAATTTTTCCCTGTTTCGATGGCTTCTCCTCTTTCACTACTTGAAAAAGGGCCCTCCCACACATCCCTGGGTTAATACTGACCTTTATTTTTTCGTCTGAAGCACAGCTGATCAGCTCCTCAGCTGTGTTTCAGGCCGAATTCAGCTACTGAGCATGCACAGAAGCGAAATTGTATGAGGGGACGCGCGGATGTGCGCTAGCAGAGCGTGCACGCGTAAAACATCATGATGTGAACCAGTGGCGAAGGTAACTGTAACCCACCTCTGGTTTGAAGAAGGGGATAATATAATCAAAGTTTATAAAATTAGGTGTGGCGTGCATGTTCTCCTTCAGAACATGGATTGGAAGAAGATTTGGAACAGATGATAGAAAACACACAACTCATAATTGAACTGTGGAAATTATCACAAAACATGCTGATGGCCATTAAATCAGAAGGGTTTTAAAGGGAAATGGATAAATTCATGGGCAACAGGAAGGTGAGAAGCAATTCATCTTGAAAACATACTGGGGTCACTATGCTATCTCCAAATGCCAGTCATACAGGAACAAAAGCTATGGAGGGTGCATCTCCTCCCAAGCATTGCTGAGGCATCTGTCTCTCTGCTGTCAGAAACAAAATGCCTTTTAGGCCTTGGCTTGATTCAGTAAAGCCATTCTAATGTTCTCATTATTCTGAAATGGACAGCTGAGCCTTGTAAATTTTCTTCAACATCAAAATAAACAAGCAATCTAGGAAACTTAAAGAGTCAGGAGAAGATCCAAAAGAAATGGAAGGGATATGCCAACTGAGCATTCAAATCATCCATATCAGAGCCCAATTTCATAATTTTGAGATTCACATCATTTGATGAATCAGATTATCTGTGAGACATTCATGGTCTGATGGAAGCATAGCCCGTCCCAATTGTGCCAATATAAAAATTACATCTTTCCTAAACATAATTCCTAATATAATTAATCAAACATGGAAATAAAATAAAAGCAGCCAAAGTGAATCCAAATTGTTTAAAGTATATAGAAAAGTGTTTAAAGCATATGGGACATTTCCATATTTTGAATGACTTACAGTCGTGCGTTTAAAAGAACCACCAATATTAATTTTGGAAAGTTTTATAGGGAAATCTAATTCTTTCCTATATGCATTTGTGCTGAGTATCCCATTATCTGGTTTGTTCAAGTTTCACTATCAAAATTCCTTCTTCTTCCAGAATGAAGAGAACTTGATCCCTAAAATAACCTGTCCTTCAAAGAAGCATTAAGGAATGCTAATTTTTTTAATACTGTACTCTGATTAGAGGATTTATGTTCATTTTAGTAAAAAGGTGTGTGCTAGGAACATCTTCCTAGTTTAGATGGCTGCAGATCAAGACCTATAAACAAACACCTGTCCAAGTATATACATGTGTTAGTAAGACCATTAATTGGTCTAAAATTCACTGTTCCTAAAAGATGCTTTTTGGGTAAACAACCTGAACTTACCTCCTTGCTCATCCAACATAACCAAGGTCCTGATACCAGCATCCTTGCTCTATGTTCCAGTGAGAATAACAAGATGAAACAGAGAGAAACAGAGATAGAGAAAGAAAGAAATTAGTGAAAGAACTAATAGTTAAGTTCAAATCAGTTAAACAGTGAAGGAAGGCAATAAGAAGGAGTAAAGGCTACAGTCATAAGCATTAAAGAAACAACGCAATAGATATTACGGTACATCAGTGCTACTAGGACAGCCTTCCTTATCTTGATCTATCTATGTGGATACTTACTGGTCTTCTGAGAATTGTAGTCCCTATAGTGGAACTATTGGAGAGTAATTCTGTAGTTTAAATAATGACCTGGCTGGTCAGAAATAAAATAAGTGTTGCTATTTGGAGGACATCAGATTAAAATGACTCACCTTGGGACTCATGGCAACACCAGATAATTTCAGAAGGAAGGAGGAGTCATTAGAAAATGATGGCTCAATTTTGGTTCTGTAAAAGTTAGGAACCTATTGTTCCAAAATTATTATTTGCTCTAGTTTGTTTTCTTTCAATAATTGACAGGGGAGCTAGATCGCAAACATGCACATGGCACTGATGTCCATATGAGTGCGTTTAATGCAGTATATATATGTAAAATCTTTTTTGTATATTATTTAGGTAATATGTGTAAATATTTAGCTAAAACAGGAAAACTATCCAATATGGAATTAGGATAGGATTGTGACTACGATAAGTGAAGATAGTTGAACCAGGAACGAAAGGACAGGAAACACATGTACGTAAGGGTGAAAATCTCATCTAAACTAATTTCTAGTTTTCTCTCCCATAAGATAATAATAATGAATAAACAAAATATTTGAAAACCTTTCATAAGGATAGATGATAGATGAGGCGGGCAAGTTAAAGAGTCTTAAAATTATGAGGAAAGGGATTTGGCTACTTTCCCGAGCCTGGGATGCTGAATGTGTTAAGGCAGGCACCCCCAACCTCCAGGCCGTGGCTGACTACCAGGCCTTGAGCCATTCTGAACCGGGCCACAGAAGTGGTAGGCGAGTGCATACGGCCACGTGCATCCCCACTTGTATAAAGAGCGGGCGAATGTGTGCGCTCCATTTGCGCAAGCGGCAAGCCTGCCATTTGCATAGAACAATCCTCTCCCCCGACCCCCCCCCCCCCCGGTCTGCAAAACCAGAAAGGCTAAGAAACTTTGTGTTAAGGGCCCCGTTTCCTGGCTGTATTGCTAACTGGCCAAAATATCAGAGTCCTTCGGGAGTTGGGCGGCCTACAAATACAACAAAATAAATATAACAAAATAAATAAATAAATAAATATTTCAGCTGCTATGTATATTTATTTTAGATGTTTCTATTGATTTAAAAATGTCTTTAGTGCTTTTTATTGTAATATATTTTTGATTGTAAGCTGACCAGAGTCATTGACTGAGATGGGTAACTATAGAAATTGAATAAACGAATAAATGAATAAATAAACAAATAAACAAACAAGTAAATAAATAAATAAAATGTTTGTATTTTTTTCCTTTACCTATGCTTATTTTTCAGGAAATTTGTATGAAAGTGACATATTTCAACAATTGCAGGAGGGTAAGTTGCAGGGACTACAAAATTAAAATGAATAAAAAATAAGTGCCATTTGTCACATTTTCTGTTTAAGCAGCAACTAAAAGAAAGTATTACATATCCAATGTTGCACTCTTCTGAATCAACCAAAAAAATTTTAAGCTCTCAGAATCAAACAGAAGATTGGCTAAGTCCTGTAATATATCAGTCCTTCAATTCTTTCTTCGATATCCCACTGTGAAAGCTGTTTATTGTGATTACAGACTAGCAATAGCACTTAGAGTTATATACCGCTTCATAGTGCTTTACAGCCCTGTCTAAGCGGTTTACAGAATCAGCATATTGCCCTCAACAATCTGGGTCCTCATTTTACCCACCTCGGAAGGATGGACGGCTGAGTCAACCTTGAGCCGGTGAGATTAGAACTGCTGAACTGCTGAACTAGCAGTTAGTTGAAGTGGCCTGCAGTACTACCCTCTATCCACTGCGCCACCTTGGCTTTTCCTGGTCTAGTCACAAAAAATGAAATTCTTCTCCTCTCTATTGTGATTTTTAAAAAAAATGGAAACTCCATCTACATCTCTGAATCTCCAGATTACCAAGAAAGCTTCAGATGTGCCTCACTTCAGAGAAACCTTTCTCTAATTCTGATGTTTCTTAATTATTATTTTTTTCTGACTCAACGTATTTCAGTCAGGAGTCCATGTATAATTGAATGTGTAGTCACACTAACGTACATAGTGTCATGTACATAGTGTATATGGCACATAGTGTCATGTACAGACATTAAGGCTGAAGTAACTTAAAGTCAACATAGTGAAACCTGACTGGAAAATCTGAATCTTAGTTCTTGAATGTTTCACAGGGACTGAGAGAAAATACAAATTCCAAATTTTCTAGTTGGTGAAAATGTATAGAGAAAAGGTAGTCTTTCTTTCAGAAGACAAAATTCTCCCATTAGATTATGGGAGGGGGAGATGACTCACCTAGAAAATACAAAATTAAATTATATATTTAATGTTAATGCTCCAGCTGCTTTGTTTATGTAAACTTTCAGACCAGAACATTACACGGTCAAAAGAAGAGCTAAGTGCAATTCCCCCCTCCCCAGTGATGAAATCTAAAAATTTTCCCTACCGGTTCTGTGGGTGTGGCTTGGAGGGCATGGTATGGCTTGGTAGGTGTGGATACTGCAAAATCCCCATTCCCTCCCCACTCCTGGGGGAAGGATATTACAAAATCTCCATTCCCACCCCACTCTG
>JANHGD010009035.1:72946-84524 GCA_027560375.1 Imantodes cenchoa | reverse complement strand
CACCCCACTCTGGGGCCAGCCACAGGTGGTATTTGCCAGTTCTCTGAACTACTCAAAATTTCCGCTACCGGTTCTCCCAACTACTAAAAATTTCCGCTACCGGTTCTCCAGAACCTGTTAGAACCTGCTGGATTTCACCCCTGCCCCTCCCCCATTCTCATCTCTATCGGCAATACAAGGATAATAATGCTGATGATGAACCTTCCAGTGTGAATGTAGGGGTTACAAAAGGGTTTTATATATATGAATTTTCAAAAATACATTTTACAGTATTCTGCTTTTTTTTCTCTCTGTGCATGTTTGCACCGTTCATTACTGCAAATAAATGGTGTTATTATTAAATCAGGAAAAAAAATACTGCTGTTCAACACTCCTGCAGGATAACCTGTTCATGGAATCTTTTCGTTTCATGCGCTGATACAAGGATTTTTTAAAACCCCAATCTACTAACAAACTGCTTCGAAATTACTGGTCAGTTGATGAGTTTTGTTGCCTTTGTTTGGTCTCTAGGCAACTTGAGCTCCAAATAAATAGATGCTCTATTGCTATAGTTTATAGTTCCTCTGCTCTATTGCTATAGTTTATAGTTTTCTAAGACTTTTCTAAGACAGTTAATTAAGGTAACTGCTTGAATGCCAGATCCCAATGATAAGGCTGGAGTTTTGTGTAGCTTTGCCACCATTCTCAAAGTATTGTCTTTTCAATATGATTTTGTTTGTTTATGTGTTTATTTTCTATCCTTAGAAATATTTTCTATCTATTTCTTGATGGGGACCACCAAGGTGGAGAACAAACCTAAAAATGCCTTCCTCCTCTTATTTTCCCAACAACAACCCTGCCATGTGAGTAGGGCCGAGAGTGACTGACTGGCCCAAGGTCACCTAGCTAGCTTTCATGGCCAAGATGGGACTAGAACTCACCGTCTCCCACTTTCTAAGCTTGGTGCTTTAACCACTAGACAAAACTGTCTCATGTGGAGAGCTAGCATGTAGAAATTATGTGTGCAATCTGTGTTGTGCCAAGATAGGCTTGTCAATGAAACAGAGCACTTCCAAATAGCAATAGCACTTAAGACTCCTGTACTGCTTTACAGTGCTTTACAGCCCTCTCTAAGCCAGCCTATTGCCCCCAACTATCTGGGTCCTCATTTTACCGACCTCAGAAGGATGGAAGCCTGAGTCAACCTTGATCCTGGTGAGATTCGAACTGCCAAATTGCAGGCAGCCAGCAGAGAAAGGGCAGACTTGCCCATTGGCCTCAGTCATAACCATGTCACATGCAGCATACCTTATTCATGGTAAGGACATTAGGCTGGTCAGCTTGGGCATGTTTTAGGTGATTTGCACAAGGCCATTTTTATCCCAAGTGTCTCCTCACTATGGTATGCAAAGTATCGGTAGTCCACGACTTACAACGGTTCGTTTAGGGACCATTCAAAGTTACAACAACACTGAAAAAGCGACTTATGACCAGTTTTCATGCTTGCAACTTTTGTAGCATCCTCAGGATCCTGTGATCAAAATTCAGATGTTTGGCAACTGGTTCAACCCTAACCCAAAGGTCATGCAATCCCCTTTTGCAATCTTTTGACAAGCAAAACCCAGGGAGAAGGCAGATTCACTTAACAACCATGTTACCAATTTATCAACGGCAGGGATTCGCTTAACAATGGTGGCAAGAAAGGTCATAAAATGGGGCAAAATTCACTTAACGAATGTCTCACTTAACAACAGAACTCAGTTGTGGTTGGAAGTCAAGGACTACCTGCATGTTTTGTAGTGAAAAACAAGATTTACTTATATTTCCATTTTCACTCCCCCCGCCCCCTGTCCATCTCCTGTCTTCATCTTTCTTCCTTCCAATATTTGTTTTTATTCATTTTGGGCATTTTGCATAAGACTGAGGGCCATTAAAGGGAACAGTGGGATGGATGTGTATACATACATGTTGTTTTCAATGTAATGTAGTTTTAATCATGAATCAAATGAACCATTGAAATTAGTGTGGCTTAAAGTAGCTAACTTAAGTCCCATTGACTTTAATCATTCTACTTTAAATGTGACAAGGTCCAATCCAATATCTTTTAGTTCCTCCTTCAAATTCTGGGGGATTTATTTGTTCTAATCTCAAAATATTTCTAAGAGAGTTAAATGAGACTGGTGAAAGCCACTCTCATTGGCCATTGGTCATTTTGAACGGTCCTTGTTCTCTAATTTTCCCTCTGATTTTACGGGATGTGCAAGAGTATTGAAAATGTAATATTCATATGATGTTCGTCCATCATGTTCAATGAAGACCTTGACACCTAACAGGTTGTGGGCTGTTTACGATGTGTCTGGGTGGCTGGTAAGGCCTATACGGGCACGAAATGTTCTGCCACATATTAGGCAGACATGTGTGGGCACCATTGTCGCAGCATTTGCAGCTCTGGCTTTGCGGAGGGCTCGCTTCTCTTCTGCTATGGCTGTTCTTCTGTCCTTAAATGTCTGGCAGCCTTGGTGGATCAGCATGCGCCATGTGGATCGATCTTGTGCCAGGGTTTCCCAGGAGGTGGTGTCAATATCCAGGGACTTGAAGGAGGCTTTCAATGTGCCTTTGTATTGCTTCCTTTGTCCCCCACGTGATCGCTTTCCTTTAGACAGCTCACCATAGAAGAACTGTTTAGGGATGCGATGGTCTGGCATCCTTGCAACGTGGCCTATATTCATGTACCGTGCCTTCAAAAGCAGCTGCAGGAAGCTTTATGAAGGATTTACATGGGATGCTTCTTATGAAAATCAGCCATTGTTTCACAGGAAGGCACATACATATAAAAACCTCTGGCTTTATGTTAGCAGTGTGTGCATATATATTTGCCTAAAGAAAACACTTTAAAATAACCATTTTCATTGTGTTTGGAAAAGTTATTATGTAAGTCTAACATGGATAAGCTTTGTCATGTACTGAGAAGCCTCAACCTCGGCTAGCCAGGAGAAAAAGTGAAGATAAATCATAACAGACTTACCTCTTCAACAAGCTGCAGCATACGCCGGGTGCTTTCGAGGGACTAATGCAGAAAAGAAACAAAACGATGTTAAGATTAACAAAACGTTTCAAATTATATATTCATGTTGGTCAAATGCTCCATCCTGCGCAGATCATTATCAATCTGTGCCTAGCACAGATTTACCTAATTTACCTAATTTACCTGTACCTATTTTGCTTATGGTTATGTTTATACCAATACTTGCTATCTTGTACATTATTTGACAAATTAAATAAATAAGTAAATAAATAAATAAATAAATAAATAAATAGCTAGGCTCAGAAACATTTGCCACTGACAATAAAGTCTGCTTTTTTGGAGACAGGACCCGTGTTTTGGATCCATCCACGTTATCATTTAGGAGGAGTCTAGAAATTCATTTAGTACTCATGTTTTAATTTTAGGAATTCCTCTTTTTTATATCCTTTTATTATGCTTTTTTGATCATTTTTATTGGAAGCCCTTTAGAACTACTATATGAGAGGGCAGACAAGACATTTCTTCAATACATTAAAAATGAAAATAAATAAAATCAATGTTTACCTCCTGTTTATAGAGAAAATCCCATTTATTATGTTTAAAGTATATCTCCCCTGCCAGGAGTTTAGGATTTATTCTCAGAGCAACCCCGTAATGTAGATTAATCTAAGAAGTATTGATCAAAGATCGCATAAACTATGATTGCTTCACATATGGCTGAATGTCAAAAATTATTATTGGACAAATGTTAAGTATGAAAAGTAGAAAGAAACTTAAATCACATTTCTTTAATTTTGGGAAAAGCACTGCATTGCAGCCTCATTTATTTATTTAAGAATCTATATCTCATTTTATTTATAGTTAGAAGGAGTTTATTTTGTCTATACCTGCTGCTATATACAGATTCTCAGTAGCTAACAAAAAACATATGGCAATTGATAGTAAAAATACAGTAAAAGAACAGTCAGGTGGCTAGCAGCACTGGGGATTCGTTGGAACACATGATTAATCCACCATAGCTATTTTACACAACTAATGTAGCAAAACCTTTTGCATTACTACTCTTTTGCATTTTACTATTTCATGACTATGGCCCTTAGAGTTTAAGGATTGATATTATAGTATAGCTTACGCCATGTGTAACTGACAGATTGGATGCCAAATTGTGATTTGAATATAGATTTTATCTGTTATTTATTATTTTATTCCAGAATTTTTAACTGGATATTCGTTTTTGTCTCTGGTCTTTGACTGTAATAAACTTGATTTGATTTGATTTGAGTAGAAGTACAGCATAACATTCATAAGAAATTTAACAGAGTAAAATAAAGTTATACAGTAATAACAACTGTGTCATTTCATTCTCCAGATGCTCTCTGCACAGTTCAGTTTTTAAAATATACAGAAAACCAATAATGCAGAAGCCAATCTGATTTCTAGTAGAAAGCTGTTCAATGTTCTTACTTGAAATAATGTTCCAGGTACCAAATAATATTGTAGATATTTACAGATAAATCTATAGCTAGCAGAAGCATAAGGAGAACCTTGCTGTATCAGATCAAAGGTCTCTTTAGTCTTTAATTTAATTTAATTTATCCTGTTAGATTCCTAGAGTAAGTTGATAAATATTTGTTTCCTGCATATAAATGTCTGATCTTTAGTAATACCTCCTATAAACATAATAGAACTTTTATTTTATTTGTCACTGCACAAAAGGCTATGTATGAATAATACCAAGGCAATCTTTCATCTTCATTGAAAGCTTTGTGATCCAGTTGTGGAACATGGATATTGATTTTCTATTGGATAGTATTCCTGCTAGAATTACTTCGCTACAATGAGCAATTCCTTGTAGATCGAAGTGCTATCAGTCCAACTATACTAGTGTCCTCCTTATTATTTGTATGCAGGGCAAATTAAGGAAAGCGAGTGGAAGATTCCTCCAGCTTTGCTTCCTTCTCTTTCCTCCAAATATCCCCAACTGGTAGAAGAACTTCCACCCATCACTTTCCTTAACTGGAATAGTGTTGGATGAATAGAAAAGAAGGTACAAAAGAAATGTTAAATTTGTTGACTTAGCCATCTGTCCAAAGCTGTCCCAGGCTTTGCCCAAGCTCTCAATAACAATAATAATAGCACTTGGACTTATATAGCACTTCACAGTGCTTTACAGCCCCCTCTAAGCAGTTTACAAAGCCAGCATATTGCCCGCCACAATCTGGGTCCTCATTTTGCCAACTTCAGAAGGATGGAAGACTGAGACAATTTTGAGCCGGTGAGAATCGAACTGCTGGCAGTTGGCAGAATTAGCCTGTAATACTGCATTCTAATCACTGCGCCAGCATGGCTCTATCCCAAAATAGATCACAGGAATAAAGGGGGAAACCAGCTCTACCCATCAGGTTTCATTTCCCAAGGAGTTGATCAGGTGCCAAATCTGAAAGGGTTGGCTAAAGAGAGCCGGCAGTTGACGCTTTCAACTTCACCTGCCTCCTCTCCCAGCCTAAGGATCAGTTCAGAACTAGGCACTGAACCCACTTAACTACCCTTTATGTTTAGTTAGGATTTCCCACACTGAAATGGAGAAGATCTCATTTCACACTCCATCCTCCAACCATCAAGGCCCACTCAGTTGTTTCTTGGGCTACTTTCAAAAAAGGTTAGCACTCTTTGGAAAAAGAATTAAAACCATGTTTAAATTAACCCCAGCCAATTGATGATAGGTAGGAGAGGCCTGTTATCTGTTAGTTGGCCTTATTCTTCTTTCAAAAGGAGAGATCAACTGCAGGGGCGGGTTCCTCGCATTGGCATACTGGTGCGATATGTGCGCATCCACCTGTTGCACGCGCGCACACGCACGTCCCCTCGTGTGATTTTGCTTCCTGCGCATGCGCAAAAGCAAAATCCTGTGAGGGGATGCTCGCGCACGCGAGATTTCGGTGGTTTTTTTGCTTCCACGCATGCGAAGATTTTGCTTCTGTGAGATGCTTCTGCATTGCGAGATTTTGCTTCTGCGCATGCACAGGAAGCAAAAAACTGGCAATTTTTTTTAAAAAAAAGATGGTGCCATGTGATGGACTGGGGAAGACAGTACCGGAGCCGTTGTGCAATTGGCGGACCGCTACCGGGATGGCAGAGTGGCCCACACCGGTAGGAACCCACCCCTGATCAGCTGAGAGAAATAGGAAATAGGGACAGGTTGGATCTGTTTCCCCACTGCACAAGCCCGAATGGCCCCAGAGGACACTGCCCAAGGACTGCAGGGAGAAGAAAAATGCCCATCCCAGACTAAGAGGGCCAAAAGGTGCTAATCTGATCCCACCCCTTAGCCATACCCTCACTGCAACACCAACCTAAGTTAGTTGGTGAAGCCTATCAGATTGCAGCAAGAATAAAACCGCTGCACGTTTTTGCCATCTTGAAAGGAAAAACGCTACTTTAAAGCTAAAAAGCCAAGGATGATCTAAGGCTGCCTAAAGTAAGAATGGCATCAGTATGAGGGCGACATGGCAGAAAAAAATAGGTGATCCAAGCATGTTCATTATTTCATTGGGTGTAACTGAGGAGATTCCCTTCATTGCCCTTTGGGCAGAGATTAGCTTTAATAAGGAAGTTTCAGGTTGTCTATGGAGGTTCTCAGTCATCCAGGTCATGGTTGTCCCAAAGGGGTTTTTTCAAGAGGCAACTGGACTTTCTGGTTTTTCTTTGAAGACGTTTCGCTTCCCATCCAAGAAGCTTCTTCAGTTGCCTCTTGAAAAAGTACCTTTGGGAAGTTTCAAGTTCTAATCCCTAGTTCAGTTCAAAGGCAACACATGAGAGGTAAATAAACAAAGCGGTATTCCTAACTTCCAGTCTTTCAGAGGTGCTCAGGGTTCCTTGTATTCCACTTATTTTTCTGTCCTTTTATTTACCTCATCAGTCATCTGATCAGCCCGCTGCTGCATTTCTTCTAGCTCATTGCGCATATCAGCATCTTCGGCCATTGTGGCTGTGAGTGCGTGGCTCTCGCTTTGGGATCACTCGGTTCCTTTTGTCCTGTCTGCAAGCCTAGAATGCAGAAATTAAAAAAACAAAAACAAAAATATAATAATTATTATTATTATTATCATCACCAACATCATTATTTTGTGCCTTTCAGTCAGTCTTGATTCCTACGTGCTGTCTGAACAAGCCCCTGCAGTTTCCTTGGCAAGGTTTTCTTTGGAAGTGGTTTGCCATTGCCTCCTTCCTAGGGTTGAGGGAGAATGACTGGCCCAAGATCAGCCAGCTGACTTTGTGCCAAAGATGGGACTAGAACTCCTGGTTTCCCAGTTTCTAGCCTGGTGCCTTAACCACTAGAGGCGGTCCTCGACTTACGAGTACAATTGAGCCCAAAATTTCTGTTGCTGTGTGAGACATTCGTTAAGCGGGTTTTGCCCCATTTTGTGACTTTTTTGCCACAAGTGTTACGTGAATCACTGCAGTTGATAAGTTAGTAACACGATTGTTAAGTTAAGCTTTTCCCCATTGATTTTGCTTGTCAAAAGGTTGCAGAAGGGGATCCCATGATCTTGGAAAACAGCAACCGTCCCAAGTGTGAACCCGTTGCCAAGCATCTGAATTTTGATCGCATGATCACGGGGATGCTAGAAAGGTCATGAGTGTAAAAAATGGTCATAAATCACTTTTTTGGTACCGTTGTAACTTTCATTGGTCACGAAATGAACTGTTGTAAGTCGAGGACTACCCGTATACCAAACTGGCTCTCTTAATAAAAGGAATACTCTACAATAAATTATGAGGAAAAATACCTTGATGAATATTCATATTACAGCAGTGCTTCTCAATTATTTTCTGTTACGCCCCCATCCAGGAAGAAATAAACATTTCGCGTCCCCCCCCCAACTCTCCGATTTGGGCCCCAATGGAATTTTAATGTTAATATTTATTATTTTACTTATTATAAGCTGCAAGCAAACTATTGGCTGGGGGAGGTTGCTCTACTCACTTACCTGGGAGTAAGTTACATTGAACTCAGTGGAGCCTGTTTTCGGTTAAGCAGGCATAGGCTACCATGGTTAGGGCCCTCTTTTGATACAGGTCCAGGCCAGTTTAGTCAAGTCGATGTTTTGGGGTCACCGGCCCCCATAAGCGCCGCCTCTTCCGAGCACTCACAGCAAATGGTGTGGAAGGAGGCTTTAGGGTGCCGTTCGAAGCTTTTGTCCAGTTGCAGAGGATGCTCCTCCTTGTCCAGCAGCAGGTTCGCTATGCCGTTCATGGCTAACCCGTCTAGCCGCCTTTTCTTCTGGGCTCAGAGCAGCGTGAAACTGGGAAAACACTCCCCGTCTGGGGGAATCGATCGAGAGGGACCACACATGTTCCCCAGGATCACACGTGCCCCCCCGGCATCCCTCCGTGCTCCCCCAGGGGGGCATGCCCCACTATTTGAGAAGGACTGCTCTGGACACACAGACAACAGAAGGTAGAGGAGAAAATTAGAGGGATAGCTATACTGGACTTAATTCTTACTAATAGAGACAAAATGATTGAAGGAGTGTAAGTTATAGGAGGGAGTCAGGAAAGCTAAGGCCCAGAATGACCTAAAACTAGCAACCAATGTCAACATTAATTTTTTCAAAGTTTCTTTTTTAAAGGAAATGATAGAGCCACTAATGGGAGAAAGCAGAACTGCTTAATACCTTCTTTGTATCTGTTTTCACACAAAAGGAAGAAAGAGTCCAACCTGTCAAAAGTGGCACCAAGAGAGATAGAACAGGTATACAAGTCAAAATAGGCAAGGCATTAATAAGAGAATACTTATCCACCCTAGATGAGTACAAATCACCTGGGCTAGATAGTTTATATCCCAGAATTTTTAGAGTATTGACGGATGTAATTTCTGAGCCAGTGAATGTAATCTTTCAAAGCTCATATAGTACAGAGAAAATACCAAAGAAAAGAGCTTATGTGGTTCCAGTCTATAAAAGGGTGGGAAATAGATTCAGGAAATTATAGGCCAATCTAATCAGTTTGACATCAATATCTGGGAAAATCCTAGAAAAGATAATCAAGCAGAGGATTTGTGAGCACCTAGAAACAAATATGGTGATTATTAGAAGCCAGCGTGGGTTTGTTAAAAAATAGATCATGCCAGACAATCTTTAATGCCTTTTTTGATATAGTAACTAAATTAGTGGATCCGCAAAATGCTGTGGATGTGGTATATTTGGATTTCAGCATGGCATTTGACAAAGTAGACCACAACCTACTTTTTGGTAAGATGCAACATGGAATAAATAGTACCACCATCAGATGGATTGACAATTGGCTGCCCAGCCACATTCAGCCACATTCAGAGGATAGTCTTCAATGGAACTACATCTACATGGAGGGAACCATGCAGTGGAGAGCTTCAAGCTTCGATCCTGGGCCCAGTACTCTTCAACATCTTTATAAATTATATAGATGAGGAGATAGAATGGGAAATCATTAAATTTGAAGATGACACCAAACTGGGAGCTACCATTTTGGAAGATAGATTCTAGATTCAGCAGAATCATGACAGATTTGAGCACTGGGCCCTATTTAACAAAAATGCAGTTCAGTGGTGAGAAAAGTAAGGTCCTGCACTTAGGTAGGAAAAACAAAATGTATAGAATAGGCAGTATCTGGCTCAACAATAGTAACTGTGAGAGGGCTCTAGGTGTCCTAGTGAACCGCCAATTAATTATGAGCCTGCAGTGTGCTGCCAAAAAAAGCTAACGCAGTCATAGACTACATCAATAGAGGGATCGTATCAATATCACATTCAGGTACCAATTGTAATCATAAATCAAAGATTACCTGTAACTGAGATACGAAACACTACATACTGTAGAAGTAGACCTCAAGTGTTGTGTGATTGCGAGTTATATGTACCAGAAGCGGGTTATCTGGATTGGAGTTCCTAGAATTGACTTTTCAATCTAGGATGCTGACTGTGAAAAAAAACTATTTTCACCCCTTATGCTTTCACACAGCAGCAGCATTGAGAATCTGTGATGGTCTTCATTTAGGCTGACCTTGAAATGCTGAGAACACACAAGGAATACCATGATTCAATGAATGCTCAATTTTCAACAGATTAGTCAGAAAGTGTAAAGATTCCAATGTTTCGCTCCCTACTGCAGGTTCTGCAGCAACAAAACTTTCTTCAATCCCATTCTACACAAAAATCAAACAGAACAAGTGGCTGACAACCCTACTCATTCACCATCTGTGTATTTCTTTGGTCCATTGTAAAAATAAAAATGAAAAAACTTCCTATAAGAGGAAGCTGGCAGCAAAGGCATCATTCCTGCTGTATTTAAAAACCTCTTGTGAAAAGAAAAATACGTCACATAAGAGCATTCCTGGCAACCAGAGTTTGTCAAAATGATAGAATGCAGTTCAGAATGTCACGAAGCTGTTCTACTCCTTACATAATTGTGTAGTGTTGTGACATATGTTCAAAAGGAGATGGAGTTTGCATCATGCAAGCCTTGCTGCTTGCAGATGTCTCTGATGTTATATATATATTTTTGTAACCAGTCTTTTTTCCACTAGTATTTTTAACCATGGTTGCATTTTAC
This sequence comes from Imantodes cenchoa, assembly GCA_027560375.1. Lineage (NCBI taxonomy): Eukaryota > Metazoa > Chordata > Lepidosauria > Squamata > Dipsadidae > Imantodes > Imantodes cenchoa. The sequence goes on along the minus strand of JANHGD010009035.1, from coordinate 73,931 downwards.
TACAGTGGGTAGAGTAGCTGAGATACATTCCAAGTAGTGTTTCCAAACAACCTCTTGGAGGGCTCAGAGGAACAATTGCCCTGAGCCAGAAAGCAGAGGAAGGCAAACATTTTCACCACAGGAGAAAAAGTTTGCAAGCTCAACAAAGCCTTGGCACCACAGAAGGGAAAAACCAGCTTTGCTCTGGCTCCAAATTAATCACAGCAAGAGACAGAAGAGGTGCAGCTCATCTCTCAAGATCAGCAAATGTCATGCAGTCAGCAGAGTCCAGAGCTGCTTCTTAACTGTTGCAAAACTTCTCCATAGTGATGTCCTTGCAGAATTTGCAGTACCGCCACTGTGCTGAATTTAACTGTAGTAATCCTGGGGAGTAATTGTCACCCTCTTGGTCTCAGTCATGGGTCCATTTCAAATGAAGGTTCAATCTATTGAGTTCAAGTGCTACTAACCAGTTCTTGAGCTATTAGAAAACTACAGCAGCATGAAATGGGCTGTTTCCATTGCTGCTCTCCTAGGTTGCCTCTGTCCTGCCTGTTCCAAGCAACTGAATGGAGTCATGCTGGATATGCAACTGCTGTATAGGTTAGGCCAAGTGGCTGTTGCATCCTCTGGCTTTGCTGCTCTCTCTCTCTTCAGCAGATTATCAACCAGCAAGAAGAACATTCACCAATTATGACACTACAGCAGGAACCGGATGGCTGTCTCCAAAGAGCTTTGTATACCATGCTGTCAGATCCTATGCTGTTGTAATACATTTTCTAAGTGTTTGATAAGTATAACAAATACAGATGTGTGCATGTCCCTTAGTTGCTAAGAGGTTTCTGGCTGTAGAAGAATCTGTAGAAGATATTTTATTAAACTTCAGAAGCATTGAAATTAATATATTTTAAATATATATTTTTTTAAAATATCTATCTATCTATCTATCTATCCATCCATCCATCCATCCATCCATCCATCTATCTATCTATCTATCTATCTATCT
>JANHGD010009035.1:25353-35628 GCA_027560375.1 Imantodes cenchoa | reverse complement strand
TTCTGAGATTGTGGATTTGGGGTTTTCATGAGCTGTACCCCATAATCATCACAATTATGACAAATCATGGCTTGAACGATCTTGTTTAGGATGTAAAGAGTCTCTCATATATTAGTTTCACCTTTTAAGTTGCATTACTGAAATAAATGAACCTTTGCATGATATTCTAATTTTTTGAGTTTCACCTGTATGAGAAGCTGCATCCTTCCCAAAGGAGTTAAACACAGAGACACTCAAAAAGGCCACAGGGATTTTGTATTGAAATTGACCATTAGCTTGTACAACCACTGTTTCTTTTCACTTTCATAGTCATCTGCTCTCCAAACCAACCCTGATTTGCTCTCAATTAGCCGTGCTAATATATGGAGACAGATTTAATGCAAGGTGATTTCTTTCCTTCCTTTATACCAACGTTTCCAGGTTTACTCATGTTCTGTGTCTTATCAGGGACAGACAACTGCCTCTTATCTCTCTGTTCCACCTTCAGCATCTGGCAATTCTTCCTCATTTGAGCACCTTCAAAAGATGCTCCTCTTCTGTGCTGCCAGTATAGACTGTTCTCAGGAAAAATGTGATCCAAAGATAGAGGGAGCCCCAACTGCTGATGTGAAGGTGCCACTAATGCAGACTCTTTCCTCAATAAAAGCAGGGAATGCAAACAGGACACTAAACACTAGAAAGACAGGGTACAATTACTTACCCACAATTTATTTGCTTCTCTTCTGCTCAGGGATTTCTATGTCATGTGATTGTTCAGTGGAAGAAAGGTGGTGCCGGAATAGGGAGACCACATACAGAATGATCTGTCTCTTCTTTTCTGGCAGTCTCTAGCTGCCTTGTAGATGAAGAAAGTGAGAGAGAAAGATAAGAAGAAGAAGGAAATGGGGAGTGGGCTTATTTGGAAGAGAAAATGGGAAGCCCATTCATTCGGACTCAGAGGATAGTCATTGCCTTTCTTGGCTTAACAGCATGCAGCTACAAATAAATTAAAGGCATAGGACATATAAGAAAACCCAAAGATAATTTCTGAGACAGACCTTGGATCTGAAAGCTGGTTGGGTGATCTATCTATATCTATTTATCTACCGGTGTCTGTCTGTCTGTCTGTCTGTCTGTCTGTCTGTCTGTCTGTCTGTCTGTCTCCCTCTCTCTCCCACCCCCAACTCACCTCACAGGGTTGTTATTTTGTGCAGAAAATAGGAGGAGGAAGGAATGTATATATTTTCTGTCTACAGTTATTTATAACAATAATAAAGGTGGGAGATGATAGATAGCTGGATAGCTAGATGAGAGAGAGAGAGAGAGAGACAGACAGAGACAGGGACAGGGACAGGGACAGAGACACAGACAGACACCGGTAGATAAATAGATATAGATAGAAATTCAATCAATTCTTCTAAGTATGTCCTATCCAGTATCACCACTTCTGGCACAGGTAAATCTCTTACCTAAGCATTCTGGACTGGAGTATCAGGGGTTCATTCAGAGGCCTTTTGTACACCATGTTCCACCACTGATACATGGTCACTTTCTGTGGTATCACGGAAGATCCCCAAAGGCCAATATTTTAAAAAGTACTAGAAGGTCTCTTATAAAATGGCACCGCTTGAGCAAATCATGGATAGAGGTTGATGTGTTTGATTTCCAGTAAGATGTGATTCCATCCCCTTCCTCCTTAGCACTACCAGCCCACCAAACCCTGGCGGAAATGGACTCATTTTGCTAGAGAAAATGTAGTGCCATTTGAGGAAAAATGATGATGTGGTTGGGAGGGAGAATTAGAGGCAGAAGCAAGCAGCAGTGCCTTCATTTAGAGGAGGCAAGGGAAGCTGCCTGATACTTGGTGTCGTGCCACATTTTGAGAAGTGGAGCGATCAAATTGCAGAATGAAGAAAGGGAATCGAATCTTTCAGATTTTGCCTGTGACAGCAGGGATAGAGTGACAGGCACAGGGCAGGCAGGTTTGCAGGCACAGCGTGAATCGCTGCAGTGTCCTGTCAGTTGAAGTGGATCAAGAGAAAACAGTCTGTCTCAGCCAAGGCGTGATCTTAAAAAACATAAAACATCAATTTGCTGACTAAGGGCTTCAGGTGTAGCACAGAGATGCAGTAGCTTCAGTGAGGTTTGGTGCCCCCTTTTCCCCTCCCAAATTTCAGAGGAGACTAAAGTAGGCATAATGGGTGTTTTTGACTTCTGAGTCTCTGTCTCTCTCTCTCTCTCTCTCTCTCTCTCTCTCTCTCTCTCTCTCTCTCTCTCTCTCTCTCTCAAAGGTGGAAATCATACCTATTAGTTTTGGCTGAACATTAGCAGCACAATCTTTGATGAGTGGCTGGAGGGCTCAGAAGGACAGGCTATAGGATCATGTAGACTTTGGGCCATAGTTTTGTCATCAGTGTAGATAATCTAACCTAGACTAAGAGAGATGGATTGCTATAAGGCAGTGCTCTATTTTACCACAGGATGAAAGGCTGGGAAGAGAAAGCCATCCTTGATTTGCAGCAAAAGTTGGCTTAGATACCAGTATGTGATTCATGCTATACAAATACACACATATAAATAATTAGTGTATCATACACACCAACACAGCAATTATTTTCACATCCATTTATGTAGACACATAGGAAAAAAACAGAGTCCTGAAATCTGGCCTCAACAAATATCAATCATGCTTTCTCTGTAGTAAGTCCCACTGAAAATAGTTATTTTTATTTGCAGGCACTGCGTGCATGCATAGACTTACACTATCCTGGGAAATGATCTGTTTGGGCCAGTTAACTCCATGTGTGCTGAAATGCAAATTGAGGAAGAAATCCTTGGGTATCAAACTTTATTTTTTCTTTTATTGGGGGTAGGTGGGAAGAAGTGCACTCTTTGAAGGTTTTTTTGCTGGCAGGCAGGCAGGCAAAACAAACAATGATTCTTGGCTTTTGCCAGTTCAATATTCAATATTCCCTGAAGTGTCTGGAGGGTGAAACGGCCTTCCTCAAGGCTGAAAATAAGTTGGCCAGCGCGTACATGCGCACTGGAGCTGACAGAGGGTAACCTCTCGCGTGCCCTCCGATATGGCTCCGCGTGCCACAGGTTCGCCATCACGGGTAAAAGGTCTCCTGCCTTGAGCAGGGGGTTGGACTAGAAGACCTTTGAGATCCCTTCCAGCTTTATGATTCTATGTCCTATTGAACTCGGTGACGCTTACTCCCAGTGGATTATGTGGATTTAGGATTCCAGCCTGAGCAAGGTTAAGATAACACTGTAGACTTGTACAAAACCCTAATGTGATTTGTTTCGTATTGTCCTTGCATAACGTCTCTTTCTCCTTTGCTTACAAACTCAGGCCTCACATGTTTGTCCATGTTTGTCTATGGAGATTGTGAATCATCCAGGTTATGGTTGTCTCAAAAGTGCTTTTTAGAAGGCAACATGCTGTTCTTTTCAGAAACAAAGTGGGATGATAGAACTTAACGCTTTTAAAAACTGATTTTCTGGCTGCTAGTCCTGGCAGGAAAGCGTTTGAGGTAACAGAAGAAATAAAATGTCTAAGTCCAGTCTTTGGTCTGGATATGTTTCAATTTGTCCTGCAGGAACAGATGTGTTATCTGAGGTGATTAGCAACTCAACTTTGTTGCTGGTGGATCAAGTTACAATCTTTCCTAGATGGGAACTATAATACTATGTAAGAAAATTTTTTAAGAAACAGGTCTAACTACCCAGGGAATGATTAGATGATATCGCCCATGGCTACATAATGGGCAGAGAAGGAGTGGCAGAAGAGTCCCTCCTTAACTTCTCAGATTGTAAATGAAATGGTGGGAGATTTGTATTTTCAGAGTTGCAAGCTTCTGTTAATGCAGCCTTACAATGATGTAAAACAGTGGTGGGTTGCTGCGGGTTGGACCGGTTCACCCGAACTGGTGGTGGAAATTTGCCCCCGCTTGCCGAACTGGCAGCGATGGCTGGCTGGCCACACCCCCGAACCGGTCCTCCGGTCGCAAAACGAAGTGCAAAACACACACTTTCGACGCAATGCAAACTGGTAGAGAAGGTAAGTAGAACCCACCCCTGATGTAGAAATAGATCATCTGGTTTGTTTTCTGTTTGGTCTATCAGTGAAGGCTGACAAGAATAGATTTACCATAATAGTGCATGGGTTGAAAATATTAAGTCAGGATTGTAAATAATGTAATACCCTCCTTGAGAGTAGTTTCAGGACCAAACCTAGCACAGAATGGATCTTATGATGACATCACTAAGTTCCATTTGTTTCACACATAGAAAGCAAGTGAGCTAATCTAGTTAGTTTCTAGTTAATTTAGGGCAATTCCAGTAAAAAAAGTCTGCTTCCCGAAGCATCCAAGAGAAAAAGTCTTAATTATGACATGTGTTGTGATGTCATTGTGCCAGCAACATAAAATATGTAATCTATGTTCAGCCTTCCTTCGGATATCCACGTCTTCTTCAAGACAAGGTCAACCTGCTTCGGACTTCATGAAAATCTCAGTGCAATTGTCTGGGCAACAGTGTTTAAAGTCTTTCCGACTACCTTCTTTCAGGATCTTTTTTCAACATTGTTGTCAGACGAGAGCTGTTAGAGAATCTATGGTTGGAATTATGCATTGTGCTAGGCCATCATGTGGTTTGTCTGGTTTAGACATAGTGCATTGTATCAGGTCAGCCTTTGCAGTTGTGTAAGCCAAGGTTTATGACTCAGCAGTATGGAGGAAGCAGATCACATGACTTGTTAAAGAAACCATGTTTAAACTAATCCATATCTTAATGCAATCTAGCTGGAAGAGACCCGTGTAAGACAGTTTCCTAATGTAGAACGCATCCCTGAAGGAACCACGGATGACTGGGACCTTCTGTCCCTCTTTTGAGATCACCAACTCACCTGGCCCAAATGCACTGAGAAATCTTGTGGGATTTGTGAGACTTTGATTAAGATAATAGTCCAAAGCTGCTGATTTCCTTCCGGGCATGCCCTCTACAGACCTGGCAAAAGATTTCTGGATCCCACTTCTCTAGCCAGGGGTGATGAATCAGAAACTGCAACCAGATCAGGAACATAGTCAATTCCCCTGCTAGATTTGGATCTTCACCTCTCTTATGGCCACAGGAAAGCAGTCCCCAATCTGGGATGGTGCTGCAGTTTTCCCTCCTTTTTCCTCTGAGCCGCTGGGCCTGGTAGTTCTGCTCCCCTGCACTTTGATTCCATTTTCTTTGCTGAAATCTACATCTCCCGCTGTGTCTTCTTCCGGTTCATAGTTCAAGAGGCCAGGTTCCAGCTATAGGGCTACATTGATTCTATAGTAAAATACAAATCTTCAAAACAAAAACAAAAAAACCACAGCCACCAACAGCTGGAGACAGAGACACCCTCATCCTCTAAGTCAATAAAAAATTAGAAGCATCCATTGGAGAACCCTACTGGGTCCTTCTACATCTCCTGCAGAGCCCAATCCACCAAACTACCCTTCTAAGTCAAGGAGAAATCTTCACCACAATGTTTTTAAAATGCCCGCCTAGGGATTCAAACTATTCACCAAAATAGAAAAGGCCAAATTCTCAGGAAAGGAAAGAGGAAAAGAGATGATAGATATGGTGGCCTGAGGAGACATGCAGCGCGATGGAGTCAAATGAGGCATATGAAAATGGGACAGACCACTAAAAAGCAAACAATTGCAGCCATAATCTAAACCTAGTGCTGTTCAAAATATGTGCTTTTTAAAATTTCCGAGAGTATTTGGGGGTTCTATTTGGCTTGGAACCATCGAGGCATCTCCCAGTATATCTGAGGGGGATGGGGATAAGACTACTGTTTATCTTATCTTTGCATTACTGTCTGCTTTACGGTATTCAGTTCCAGTTTGTCTGAGGGATGAATATTTCTTCTTTATCCCCTCCCCCTTTGGAGTGCTAGTTTCCACACTCCCCGTGCTGGAGGAAGCACAGATTCAGTGTAAACATAGTGGGGTCCGTCTTTAAGAAAAACAAGAGATTTCTTAAACACACTGCCCAAGGCTGTGGCAGAGTGCAGTGCATTAGCAAAGCAGAAATCTGCTGCAGTATGGGGGGAGGGGTTGACTCGAGCCAAGTTTAAATCAAGACCACATTTCTTCAAAGATCAGCAGCAGGCGAGACTATGCTCGTCTCCCTTCTTATGCAGCCAGTAAATCATCCATTGCTGGCTACAGCCAACTCCCTTGGCTATATTAACATCGTCTTGAAGTTACAAACAGCAGCATTTTTTGGATCAGATGATCAGTATAGGATTACCATCTCCCGAGGCTGCCAAAAGAGTCTCAAATGCTTGTAGGAGGAGGAAAAACTCAGCCAATACAATCAATCAATCAATCGACTTCACAGCAGAGAAAATTAAATAGAAACAGAAAATAAATTTCAGGATTAGCCTTTTATCTAAAGGAAGGATAATTCTTTGGTTTAGTATTTCTCTCTCTCTCTCTCACACACACACACACACACACATTGAACCATCAAACATAATCATGTCAAATACATTGCCAAACCATGGTTAACCAACCTTAATTATTTCTCATTGCACCCATGTCTAATTTGGTGATCTCCAAATACATCAGAACTGTAGTACTCAGACTTCTTGACCAAAATTGTTAGTGAGGGTGGCTTTAGCAGGACATCAAACTAATAAAGTTTATTTTGTATTTTTTTTGCATCCCTGAAACAGAAGCAATGTATACAATTAATGATCTACCACAATATCTAGGTTAACAAGTGTTTGTTGCAGTTCTTGTCTTTACTCCAGAGAGCAATAGAGGTAGTCCTCAACATATAACCACAATTGAGTCCAAAATTTCTGTCGTTAAGGGAGACATTTGTTAAGTGAGTTTTGCTCCATTTTATGACCTTTTTTGCCTCAGTTGTTAAGTGAGTCACTGCAGTTGATAAGTAAGTAACCTGATTGTTAAGTGAATCTGGCTTCCCCATTGACTTGGCTTGTCAAAGGGTCACAAAAGGCGATCCCATGACCTTGGGACACAGCAATGGTCATAAATATGAACCAGTTTGCCAAGCATATTAATTTTGATCACATGATCATGGGGATACTGGAAAGGTCGTAAGTGTGAAAAATGGTCATAAGTCACTTTTTCCAATGCTGTTGTAAATTTAAACAGTTATTAAATCAACTGTTGTTAAATGGAGGATGATAGATAGATAGAGAGAGAGATAGAGAGAGAGAGATAGAAAATAAACATCCCTAAATGACTTTAGAAAAACCAAGATGATCATTATCTCTCTTGTCTCAGCCATTATTAACTGCCCAGCACTCTATCCCCTGCAGGCCTCAACCTCCCAGTGTTTCCCTCTCTTCTCCCTTTCCCCATCAGGAACTCAAAACATGAAGTGTGAACAGAGGCTTCCTCAGCTTTTACGGGTGGCAAAACTGCCATCTGGACTACTTCTCCACATGGTGAACCAGATAGACCAGGGGGGCGGGAACTATGGCCCTTTTATGACTTATGGACTTCAACTCCCAGAATTCCTGAGCCAGCTATGCTTTCTCAGGAATTATGGGAATTGAAGTCCACAAGTCATAAAGAAGGTCATAGTTCCCGCACCATTGTAGACCAATCTGTTCTTTCAGGGCACTGCCTGGACCAAAATATTGTCTTCTGTATCCGAAGACTATACCCAGTCTGAGGTACATTAAACTATGAAGTTAATGCATTTCTATTTGAATTACAGTATTTATTTTTAAATGTTTGTCTACCCAATACATATTGTATGAAAATATTTGTTTTCTTGGTTTAGTTTGGATTGGTTTGGTTATTTAGGACGTCTCTCTATGTGTTTATTTTCCTAGGGATGTGGAAGTTACCACTTTTCAGGCAAAGAAAAACAGAACTTGTTTGGTTCGCCGTTATCATTTTTCAGTACAAAATCATCCTTCAGAACTGCTTTTTCACTCAAGGCCAGGAGGGAAAAATACAGGAAAATGAAAGGGTTCTGATGTCTTTCTCACTACAGGAGAGGGAGAAACGATGCAGATTCGAGCGATTTGATTTGAAAAATAGCTCAAGAAAGGTGGGGTCAGCAATAGGCAGCCGGCTCATATTTATATAAGAAGCTTTCGTTTTGTGTACTGGTATTCGCAGCACAGACTGCGGTGCTTTTCCGCTTGTGCTATTCACTTGCTTTCTGCATTTAGTAAAATGACCGAGACTTGCTTTCCATGAAAAGAAATCCTAGCGCAAGACAGCTGGTACTATGGAACAGTTCGAAGTCTTCAGAGACGTTGTCAAAATAAATCTGAAATCCCAGTCTGGATAACCAGGTCAAAGCTAACTGGTCTGAAATATGCTATCTGGCCATTAGGGCTTGGATATAATCACTCCCAATGAGCCAAAGAAAAATGAATATATGCAAGAAAGGAGTGCAGGTGGTGGCTTCATATCCATCTGAATGAATTAGATCCTACTCTTTATTTAGCAATTAGGCTCAGAAAAGTCACCAAGTCAAGAGGCAGCCACAGGAACTCTTTATGGGGCGGGGGAGAAAGAGACCAGAATACAAATAAATTTAATTAGAGGCTAGAGTGCCTTTCTGCTCAGGATTTGGTGGCATAAATTGTAATGGATGGTCTGTCTTTCATCCTTCTATTTCTTGAGCAATCAACACTCTTAACAAGCTATCCCAGGGGTCTGCAACCTTAAAAACTCAAAGAGCCATTTGGATCCATTTCCCACAGAAAAGAAAACACCGGGAGCCACAAAATCTGGGTGGGCATGGCCAACTCGATGTCACTCACTCCCACCCAGTCACATGACCCCCCCAAGCCACGCCTACCCAGCTGGTCATTAGGGCAGACAACTAGTTGTTAAAAAACACCGGGAGCCACAAAACCCTTTGACCCCCCTCCCTCTCTCCCTCTCCCTGTATCTCTCGGTGTATCTCTCTCACTCTCCCCACCACTCTCTCCCAGTGTGTGTGTGTGTGTGTATCTCCCTCTCATCCCCCGCCGTTGTCCTTACCTTCTCAGGCTAGGTAAGGAGTGACTGGGAGGGGAGGGCAAGAGACAGGGCCAGTCAGTGATGGAATCACCCGACAGGGAGCCACACCAGAGGGCCCAAAGAGCCGCATGCGGCTCCGGAGCCACAGGTTGCAGACCCCTGATCTAGTCCATCACCCCCTGCCCAAGCAGGAGAGCCTACACCATTTCTGACAAATGGCAGTCCAGTCTCTTCTTGAAAGCTTCCAGTGATGAGTTGTTGCAAGTTGTTCCATTGGTTGATTGTTCTCACTGTTAGAAAATTTCTCCTTATTTCCAGGTTGAATCTCTCCTTGTTCAGTTTTTATCCATTATTCCTTGTCTGGCCTTCAAGTGCTTTGGAGAATAGCTTGACCCCCCTTCCCCTCTGTGGGAGCCCCTCAAATATTGTAACACTGCTATCATGTCTAAATGTTAAATGTCAGAAACATTTTATCAATAGATCTCAACTCTTGTTGAGAATTGCAAAGCAAAGCACCTAATGAACTGCAAGATCCTTTTCAGATGTATGATTGTGGATCAGAAATGATCAAAACCAAATACGAGATCCTGCCTTGACGAGACGTGCCCATTTCCCAGCCTGATTATTCTCTGCAAGTATGTGTGATTATTTCCTATCAATGCAGACTTGGTTCCATTAAATATAACTGAATTCTACAGAATACACATAGCACCACTGCTTACAAAAAGGGAGTGAATTATGAATAGCATAACAAGATAACATATTATCCATTTTATTCAACTTGCTCTCTTTTGAATGGAAAATTAAACAATGGCATACACTCAGATCCAAGCTGACAAGAAGCAGATGACATTAGTTATGAATTATGTTTTAGGGTTTGCTCTCAATGTGTTACTCACAGTTGGTAATGAGAAACTCTTGTATAATTATGTCTACATTTGTGGGAAGCTAGGAAAAAGGCGAGAGGAAGATCTCCCAAGTTACAGCCATAGAAGTCTTCTAATCTAAAAGCTGAATTCAAAAAGGAGACTCAAACAGTCTCAGTAGGTCTTTTCAAAAACAGAATGCAGAGATCCTCTATTTTTTGGACACCGTCTTTTTTAAAAAACATCTTCAAAGAAACATCCTACGGTACCATAAGTTGACTTCCTCATTTAAACCTATCCCAAATGGTAAACATTTTCTATGTTGTCTAGTTCTCTTGTATGGGGTGCTCAGGGAGGGGTAGCACCTCTGGTGTAGGGGCATGTTGTGTCCTTTTACGGCAGCTCATTTAGGGCAGCTTTTTAGG
>JANHGD010009034.1:553412-567712 GCA_027560375.1 Imantodes cenchoa | reverse complement strand
TGATCTGCTGAGCTGCTGAATTAGCAGCCAGTTTCAGTGGCCTGCAGTACTGCACTCTAACCACTGAGCCACCTCGGAAAGAGGGGAAGGAAGAAGAAAGGAGGATGAAGAGGGAAGGAAAAAGAAGAAAAGGGAGAGAGGGAGGGAGATAATAATGAGAGAGAGGGAGGGTGGCCACCACAGGTGCAACATCGAGTGACATTGAGGTAGCCATGCTTACTCTACCCACGCCCAATCTGACCACACCCAACCCGGCCCCCCTAGGTCAAACACAACCTTGACGTGGCCTCAATGAAACGGAGTTTGACACCCCTGAATCAAGCAGTCTTTTTTTTTTGGCAATAATACAGGTAGTCCTCAAGTTATGACCACAACTGAGCCCCAGATTTCTGTTGCTAAGCAAGGCAATTTTTAAGTAAGTTTTGCTCCATTTTTACCACCTTTTTGGCCACAGTTGTTAAGTGAATCACTTTAGTGGTTAAGCAAATCTGGCTTCTCCCGTTGACTTTGCTTCTCAGAAGCCAACTTGGAAGTTTGTAGATGGCGATCACGTGACCCGGGACAGTGCAACCGTCATAAAAACATCCCAGTTGCCAAGTGCCCGAATCCTGATCAGGTGACCATGGGGATGCTGTAATGGTTGTAAGTGTGAAAACTGGCTACTTCAGTGTCGTCGTAACTTTGAATTGCCACTAAACAAATGGCTGAAAGCCAAGGACTATCTGTATGGCAGTGCTTTCCCATTGTCTCTTAGTGGGGGGTGGTTCCCCAAATTCCTAGCCAAACAGGAGCATCGGTGAAACTTACCACTTTTATCAAAATGATGAAGGGAACATTGCAACTAACCTAGGCTGCTGTCGTAAACCTGTTCATGTTGACTGCTTCCTTCGTTGCTTAGTCCTAAACCTCAGATTTATTTTTATTTGTACCCCAGCATTATTTTTACAAAAAACTCAAGGGACAAACATATCCAACATACTCTTCCTCCTTTTATTTTCCCAACAACAGCAGCCCTGTGAGGTGAATTGGGCTCAGAGAGAGACAATGGCCCAAAATCACCCAGCCAGCTTTCATGCCTCAGGTGGGACTAGAACAGGGCTCTCCAACCTTGGGAACTTTAAGACTTGTGGACTTCAAGTCCCAGAATTCCTCAGCAGGCAAAGCTGGCTGAGGAACTCTGGGAGTTGAAGTCCACAAGTCTTAAAGTTGCCAAGGTTGGAGACCCCTGGACTAGAATTCACTTATCTCCCAATTTCTAGCCGGGTGGCTTAACCACTAGACCACACTGACTAAGATGGACTACCAAGTGTTTATATAAGTATATTACTGCATCAGTTACCCTCTTCCACCAGAACATTCATCTGAGAGTTTGAAAATAACTTTTATTTTTACCATAGAAATGAAGTGGGCCCGAGTATCCTTTCCTACCATTCTGCCAATTGCTATATTCTTCCTATAATGTTTGAACCTGAACGTTGGGTTGATGGATGAATGGGCATGAGCTTCTGGTCTGGGGACAGTGGCGATGAGGCTTTAAGAATCCTGCATATATTTTTGGCTTACAAGTTTGAAGTATTTTTTTGGTTCAAAATTGGCAGGAAATAAATTTAGCGGTATGAATTGCATTTCGATCTCATGATTTGAGGTATAGAACTTTGACTGTTATTGCCAGTTTTAAAACGTGATACATCCTGGGACATTGAGCTCTGAACATTTTTTTAAAAACCTTTTCTTCTCTCTTTTTCATACCATCTAATGCCAGATGAGCCTCGGACAAAGGGCAAAGCTAACTTGTACACCTGATATGGCATATGGAACAACAGGTCATCCTGGAGTTATCCCACCAAATGCTACTTTGATTTTTGATGTGGAACTGCTCAGGATAGAATGAAATTGGGACTACAGTAATAATTTTAAAAAATCTGTTAATCAGTGCTCTTTCCCCATTCTTTTTAATGGAAGAAATCTCACTGAAATTTATATCTTCACTCAAGTTGTCATGCCAAGAATACTTATGAAGTTATTTTCCTTACTTCCTTTCCCTTCTTTTTTAAAAAACTGATTATTGGTATTTGTTCAGTTAGTTGCTTCTTTGCTATGGAATGGAAGTTGTACATTTTATTTTGCACGTGAAGCTTCAAAATTGTGATTAGAATTATATATATAATTAAAAGCTATATACAGATTTTACTTAGTGAACAACCACTGCCTTATAATCCACTAAAGGAACACAGGTGCTCAGAAAACAAGTGTACATCATGTACACAAGTGGGCATTAGCCAAACCAAGTTACCTGCGCTGCCACTTTTTTCTCAAGCTGTTCCACTTGCAGCTGTTTTAATTAACACATCATGTGAAAACTTTCCAGAAAAATAAAGTATTGATATTTTATCTCTGTTGCCTTTCTCTTGTTTTAAATTACCGTCGAGCCAATGCAAGGATCTATTCTGTTGTTTTTGTTGTTGAATGGATCAATCTTACCAACCAAAATCATGCAATCCATAAATCCAAATAAAGAGCTTAGATTTGAATTATGCAAATTCCCTATCAATATACTTCAAAGTCTGCATGTCAAAGGTCATAGAATTTTCCACATCCTCTGAGGGTTTACAGAGAAATCTGCTCCATGTTCCAGGTTTGTTGTCATCGTCTTTAGATTAAGGAACTTCCTAAGATAGCACTTGCTGAAGTGGGAATTTACACCGCAGAGAGAAAAAGATGGCATCCTGAAGAAAGAATTGTCCCCTTTGCTTCCGGAATCTTCCCCATAAAATGCTTCTTGCCTCTTGAATAGAAGTTGGGATGTATTCATTATACTGAGACAGAATATGGTTTGGTTTGGTTTGGTTTAGCTTAGAAAGAATCTGAAGGAGGGAGGTGGCCACAAAATTGTGGTAATATATGTCTGGTGACTGATTCCTCATGGCACTTCTTAGTACAAGTAATATATTTTAATTAGTAGAAATAGGAGAGTGGAAGAGTCAATCGCAATTGTGAACATAAAAACTTAAATCAGTTATATTCAAAACAGGTCATTGCTCAGTCTTGATACATGGAAGTTCTAATTTATCACCACCCAGTTTGAGTATTCAAACCTATCCACTCCCTAAGTTTGAGGAGTAGAAATCACTTTCAACTTTTAATCTTAGACTTGTTTCTCAAGGTTAGGTTCCTAGAATTTATATCAACATAAACCTCTGCATATGTTGTCAAAAATAGGCTGTCAAAAGACATAAGCTGAGGATGTGGACACTACTTTTTAAAGACAAATATTTAATATTGTCCAAATATTAAAATTCACACATTTTAACTCCATAGACCTGGGCTGTCAAACTCCTGGCCCACGGGCCTGCTGTGTCACATGCTGGCAACGGCCACACCATTTAGCAAAGGGGGTGGGGGGAAGAGACCTGATATGTCACGTGATGACATCGTGAGTTTGACACCCCTGCCATAGACCTTAGTATTACATGCTGTATTATATCCATTATATAGATTTAAGGGAACTGTATTTTTTCCATTGTTTATATTAAAGGATGACAAAGATACACTCTTTTCTAGACAAAATGGTATGCTTTTTTTAAAGGGTTGCTACAAAAGCAAGTGAGAAATGAACTGCATTTATACGACATTAACTCTTCCATATCTTTTAGCTAAGCTATTTGTACAGTGATACTAAGTTACAACAGTCTTGAGTAATCTTATACAGTTAGACCTCCAGACATTTGCTTCCCATTTCGTTCTAATTATTTCACCTCACTCAGAAAACTAGACCAGAAATAAGATCCTTAAAGCAGAGTAATGAAAAGTCAAACTTCTGGTCTGGTTTCAAAAGTTGCAAGAATTTGGGATCCAGCATATCTACGACCAGTGCATGGAATGGAGCAAGATGTATGTTGTGTTATTGCAGACAACACAAACTAAGGTACAACCGCTATTTATTTGAATCATACCTATGAATTTCCAAGCTGCTCGATGATATCAAAATGCTGGCACGGGACTACTAGCCATGGCCAACTTGCCACAGGGCAATTCATCACAGGATAATTCAAGAGAGGGACAAGTAAAATTGCAGCTTACCCAGCCTTGAGGATTTCTAACTTGAGAAGGTTCAAGCCTAAAGCTTTTCAGTTTCGACTTTGAAAAAAATCTGAGCACACAGCTACAAAAACCTTTTTAGAGTATAAGTAAAATGGACCTGGGTATTTATTCAAAGAGCACTACTTTAAGAAAAAAAACCAAAAATCAAAACTGCACAAAATTGGGTATGTAGCAAATTATAACACCTGAAACAAATGTAGAATCATTTAGTCAGAAAATCCCATAACTGTTCTTTTAAAGACTCAATAAGCTCACTTTATTAAAATAAAAATCTATTTCTAAAAAACAAAGACTTTATACAAGAGTTAACCAAATATTTAACCTCTACTGTATCTGACTGCAAGTGTTATCCCCTCACTTATAAAACAAAAGCAATACAATAGCAAAACTCAACATTTCTATATATTTTAGCAAATAAAATTCGGATTGCATGTCTGCACAATCAAAAACTCTTTTTGTTATTTGAAGCAGTTAATATGATCAAGGTTTTTTTTTTCCAAATGCTGTCAGATTCTTGGTCCAGCACATTGCAACAGAAAAGACACAGAAGTGGATCTCTAAGGTCAGCAATGGAACTCTCAAACAACAGTTCTGAGCCACTTGGGACATTAGAAAGGATTTTTTACTGCCTCACTTCTCTTCCTACAGCCCCCAAAAATGTTTACAATGTTTAAAAGTACATCAGGTTTTTTTTCAACACATTATGCAAAGCTAACAAATTATGAACTAGACTTAGGAAGTCAAGTACCAAAATATATTTTAAAATATGCATGCTTCTCCTTTGCAAATTAAATATGAGACTGAGCCCTCAGAATATTGTACACGTTCCACTGACTAATGGCTAAAAAAGTGATATTAATATGGTTTCTTGTGGAAAAATGTTAGCCTTAGCTAATTAGCCTTAGCTAATTTCAATATCCAAGTGCCAATTATTATCATATAGCTGTGAGTAATCCTTCCAAAGGTGAGAATAATCAAGATGATTATGTAATCAAATGAGGAACTAAAATTACCAATGCTTCATATACCAGGTGTCCATATTTGGGGGTGACATTTGGCCCAGAAACACTGATGTTCTTCTAAAAATCCAAAACAACCAGTTCTTTAGGAAAAGTTTTATTTTGGCGGATCTGTGTTTATTCCATATTTCTCCTTCAGAAGCTTGAGCTGTTCTTCTTTCTTCTTTGTATCCATTTTTTGGAATGCCTGTCACAGGACAAAGATAAATATTAAAAGCAACATATTATGAATGCAAAAAACATTTAAGCCTATTTCACTTTGGTAAGAGATAATCTTGTGCAATTCAGGTTATTTACTATCAAAATGGTCTGTGATTTAACTATACAATTCATACATGAACTTCTTGAAAACAGGTGAAATTGGGGGTAAGATATGGCATGCTACAATAACATGCTCTTATGTCTATTTGTAAGTTTGTGAAATGCTTGTGATACATGGAAGTTTGAGACCACTCATACACCACAAACAGTTAAGCTAGATAGAGTAAACAAGCTGGTAGGTGTTTTATTTAAGGCACTTAATTTTTATAAACCTCTCTGGAGGGCTATAGCCAAAACTGCTGGTAGACTAAACATGACTCTTAAACTTTGGAGAACATTAAATAAAAAGGAAAATTCAGTTTTACTCCTCTACACAGCCACCCTGCAATCTTTGTTTGTCTCTAGTTCTCTCTTAATATAATGCAAACACATAGAGTTTCTATACATTTTTTATCTTGGAGATATGTCAATAGTTAATTATGTCAGGAGCAAACAATATTAAAACCATAGACTGGGAAATTAAAATGGTATGGTCAACTATTAGTTATAAGCAGTAGAAAGGAATCTGAAAAGCAACAGCTATTCTGTAGTCTTAGTTACTGAAAAGTAAATCCTGTATGCAAAGGACTATCTAGTCAGCAAACAAAAATGTTTTCATCCTTTAAGTACTAGTCTAATAACTATAGCAAATGAATGATTTAGTGAAAGGAGAAAGTATTTGTTCTTTTTCTCTATTTAGTAAAACTAAGTTTTTAGAGTAGGAAATCCTTCTCTACCTGACATAGAAATCTCCAATTATCGGCCTGCCCACTCGGCAAATCAGCAACATCTATGGTCATGTTTTACAAAAATATCCTTAACATTCACCAAAATATTAAGAAAATAGTTTTTAAGATTGATTGAGACTATTACACCATGCTACAAGCAGATTTTACAATGACGTATCAAAGCTGAAAAATATGAAACTGAGAAGGCTAATTACTACATACATCGGCTTTAATCACCAATGCTACTTCCATATCCAAGATTTATACTCCATAATGAAAAATAATCAAAATACAGTAAGAAAGCAATAATGCATACATACTGTAAATGGGCCCTTATACAGGAGGTTGATTTTTCTTTTCTTTTTTGAAGAGATGGTTTTCTTTTGGAAAATTCTGTGTGGAGCTGGTTTTTCTTTATACATTTCAGAATATACAATAATGTACAAAATGCCATCTCACTTCTCTAACTAGATCCTTTAGTTTGCTACAGCTAAAATCTCCCTGGTTAAAATATCCGAAAAGGAAATTAAGGGTCTCCATAATATTCTCATCAAAAGGGAAAAAGACAGCTGATTTAAAGAATTGATATGCTTTAAGAATATACTTGCCCTGTTTGCATTGTAGTACAAAACAACAAGGTATCTGTTGCACACATTGAATCCTGACAGATGATCACAAGCATTTTTGGCATCAAAGATATCTTCATAGACAACATAGGCTGTTCCCCTCGTCTCAGGAGTATTTCCTCTGTAGGATAACAAGTTTAATGTCAGCAAACCAATATTTTGAATCTTGGAGATGACATTTGTCACTAATACAATTTTTCCTGTCACTTCAGCTGATATATGAATTTACATGTGTATAAGCCAAGAATAGACAGGCACTAGGCTTCATACAGCATCCTATCTGCAAATCTCAGATACTTCCCACACACACACCAAATTAACAGAACTAACATTTTCAGAACTTTTTATACTGATCTAGAAGTATTAAGGGATGAAATAAATAGCTTAATATTCTAGCATCCCTCTGACCTAGTAAATCACTCCCTTAAAGGGGGGAAAATTCCTAGATTGAGGCAATATACAAATGGAATAAAACTGAAATTATCCACTCTGGCCACTTCACAATTTTATTAGCCATGTCTCTGCAGCCCTAGGCAAGACACAAGCTAAAATTTAATCCTAAAACTGAGCAGATTGCTCATCTCTGATTTAAATACATTTTATTACGCATTCAACTGTGCTACACAATAAATCACAGACACATAATTTCCATCATATTTTGTCACACTGGCTGTAATGTAATTTGTTTGCTTTGCCTTAGGATGATTGAGATTAGTTACAGAGCCGGGGAAAGTGTCTAACATATCAAAAGAGTTCTAAGTAGCTAAGCCAGGTTTAAGAGGTTTCTTGCACTATGACACTATTATAGAAACCATTTTATTAAACTGTGATAATGATTTGTTTACCAACTACAAAACTGTTTTGTATAACTAAGTCTAATTCGAAGTTCAGTTTATTCAAATACACAACAGACTTACACTCTGATTTGTCGAATAGGTCCATATTTTCCAAAAATGTCATACATTTCTTCAGCTGTGATTTTATACGGTAAATTTCTGATATACAAAATTCGGTTGACTTCAGGTGGTAGACGGATCTAGATATAACAAACGTAACTTTTAGCAACATAAAACATACATATAAACATTTGCTTGTTTTCACTATATTACTTTCACAGTTCCCAGAATCTGTCTTTTAGAAGACAGAAACAGGCAACGCTATTACTGATTTAAAAGCTTTGCTGTTTTCTCCCCTCCTGTTTAATATACACATAAAGCATTTGATGAGCTTTTCTGCAGGTTTGGAGTTCAGTATTACAAATAGGTTATGATGCCCAATTATAGTTCTCAACCTTAAACATGAGATGATATAACCCAGAGATGTAAATGTCAAATAGTGATACTATTGAAATCCTTTACTGGTACCTGGAGATTGTGTGTAGTGCACAAGCTGGGAGTTCTCTAAGAGTCACAACTGCTGTTTGAAGAGGTGCACCCATTCCTCTGACACTCACTCACATGTCTACATTACTTCGTAGAACAATTACTACAATGCTGTAAATCTGAGTCTGCCCTTCAAAGCTTCAACTGGTCCAGGATGTAATGATGCTGGCAGTGATAGGCAAGCCTCAGTGGAATCCTGTGACACCTCTGTTGTGCGAACTGCACTGTTTATCACTGATACCAGGTGCTATTCAAGGTGCTGCTTATCATCTATATTACCATGCAGGGCACAGGGCCAGATTATTGCAGGGACAACGTATCTCCCATGGTTTTTGGCCAGCTAGTGCACAACAGCGGAGTTGACACACTCTGGGTCCCTTCAATTAAAGAGGTGCATCTATTGATATCTAGGAAGTGTGCTGCTTTATTATGGTGCCTTCTTCCCCACCACCCCACCCCATGAAAGAAATATGGCTGTACTTATAGGCCTTGGGCTATGATGGACAGAGTCCTTTATTGGATATGTTTACATCTATGATTTTTTTAATAGAGCAACCTGATCCTTTGTACTATGTTTACTATGTACTTTGTTTTGTACTATTTTTTTTACTGTTTATTACTTTGTGAGCTGTCAGAACTCGAGAGTTGGGCAGCATCTACACTGAATTAAATAAACTGCTGGAATAACTGGAGGTGGGGGCACTCTACCTTGTGATAGTGAACAGGATGATGGTGGGCAATGGAACTGCCCCAAAATGTTATCTCAATATACATAATATATTTCAACTTAATTCTTTATATTCTTCTACCCACAATAACCCGTTCTAAGTGTCAATAACTGAACTCCAGCTGTGGCAGCCAACATTGTGTTACATTGAGCTAAGTGTTCTTTATAACACAGTATTACATTCACCCGAGTCCAGTTGATGGCAAGCTGTACAACCAAAGCTGAGGAGACCCACAAGCTTCTCTATTCCCACCCTATCCACCTATATGCACCAAGACAAATTCCTTGTGTGTCCAATCACACTTGGCCAATAAAATTCTATTATATTTCTAAGTCTAATTCTATTTCTTATTCTTTTCTATTCCATTTCTTATTCCATTTCCTATCCTATCCTGTTCTATTTCCTATCCTGTTCTATTTCCTATTCTATTTCCTATCCTATCCTATTCTCTATTCTTATCCTATTCCCTATCCCTATCCCATCCTATCCAATCCAATCCAATCCTATCCAAAAAAGCATGTGTATTTTTAATTTTGTGTTACGATGTTACTGGTTGCTGCCTTATACAGCAATCCTGGGAGACCAGACTTCAGTTCTCATACTCCCCTATTCGACACCAGTCATAAGGGCAGGAGAGTTATGGGTGCCAAGGCCCAACCTACTTATGGGGCGCAGCAGGTCAGACATTGGGCCTTCTAAAAAAAGCTTTTCTCAAAGGGGAAGCTCTGGAGAAGGCCGGGAGACTACAATTCCCATCACACAGAAGACAGGTGGGAATGATGGGGATTTTAGCCCAGGTGGGCGGGTACGAAATTGGGAAAACTCTGCCAGCTTCCCGATCCCTTTCACGTTTTGCCTTCTTCTCCCCAAACGACAAAAGGCAAACAAGAGGGACGGCAAGTGAAGGGAGGAAAAAAAAAGAGGGCGGGCATTCAAAATGGTCACCCTGGCCGACTCACATTGGCGCGTTTCGCCGCTTGCATCGCCATGGCAACGGTCCTCGGATATTTCGGGTTCACCCGCACCAAAAAAAAGAAAAAAAAAAGACCTCGGTAGACGCCGAAACCGCCGAACGCAGAGAAGGTCCGCCGAAGCCCCTGCACTGCGCGTCCTATGCCTCACCCGGAAGAAGATCAGACTTCCGGCCGACGCACTTTCTTCCTCCGCCCACCTCAAATGGCTACATCTGCCTTCACAACACTACCACGATTTCCGGTTCCCATTAAACACATGCTATAGTATCAGAGTGGGAGGGGTTTCCTGCGATCAAAGGCCAAAATCGATGTACCTATATTCTTAAATTCAGATACGCCGAGAATTATTATTATTTTTTTGTAGATGACTTGGAAAGAATCATGCTTTTTCCGCCACCAGCGTTAATTCCCCAATTTGAAGCAGAATTGGGAGTGGGTCCGTTCATTATTTACCTGGGTTTGTGATAACTAAAAAAAGAAGTACAGTATATTTTGCTGCTCAAAAAAGACAGTCGTTTCTTCCCTCACCTGAATCGAATGTATCAGAGTACAATGAACCAAACGAACGGATTCAAAGAAAGTCAGTTCTTTCTGGGAGATTAGAAATTAAGTCCTTCGAACAAATGTATGTGGAAGCTCTTTAAATAACCAGAAAAGTTGTCTCAAAAGAAGAAAGTCAACGGCCTGTTCTCCATTGTTCCGGTCCTGCAGGGCCAAGAATGATGGGTTTATTTTGTGGAAAAGCAGGCTCTGATTGTTATTGGAAGGGACTTCTTTTTTAAATTATTCTTTTGTTTCTTTTATAATGACAGAAACAGGGGGAGGGGAACCTCACAAAGATTCATGCATTGACTAAGCGAAGGGGAAAAACACTTTTTTTTAAAAGTGAAAAACTCAACAAAAGAAAAAGGTATAATGTATCATTTTAACTGTTAATAATTATAATTCAATATATAATTCATGTGTGTGTAATCATTTATATAATTATATTTTATGAACCTGCAATTTGTATAAATGCAGTCCCATATTTCATTATATTTGTCCATGTGAAGTCTAGGTCTACAGGTAATCTGTTCATAGGTAGCAAATACAATTATGTCTTCAATCAATTGAATGAAAGGAGCCATACATCTTTCCAATACTGCAATATCGGGTTTTTGGCCATAGTAAAGGCATAGATAATCCATTTACTTTGTTCAGTTGTCAGTTTCCATGTACTAGGTATGTAATTCAAAAAATACCTGAAAAAGTTTCTTTTTGTGCATAATGATATTTATATAATCCGATACTTTGTCCCAAAACTTGGTAAGTAAAAAGATAGCAAAATCAAGAGTTTTAAAGAAACATAATTAGCATATTAAGTATGATCTTTACCTGCTTTTAGTATAACCGTAGTATAAGCCTAGTTAAATGCTGGTGATAAAATTCCCTGATCAAACATCTCTTCATATATTTGACAAATTATTTGTCCCAAATGTTTTGTAAAATTTTTTATACTATACAATAGGAAACCTATTTAGTCCTTAACAGTAATAGCAGTTCTATGTATATGTATTATCCTGTATGTACGGTATATGTATCATGTATATGAAAAGTTTCAAAGTTGGTCCATTCAAATAATTGCTTTTGATAGCAGCTTACAATAAGGGGGAAATTTTGCAGTCATATGATTTCTTCCTTGAAGTGGCAATAGTTAGGCTTCCTATAATTTAGCCATGAGATGGCAACAACAAAATTGTCCCTAAGATGTTTTCAAAAAGCAACTGGCTTTTCTTGTTTGTTTGTTTGTTTGTTTGTTTGTTTTTTCTTGAAAACGCTTCATCCAAGAAGCTTCTTCAGTTCAGAATTGAAACTTTTGTTACACTTTTATGTATGGGATACCCTTTAATCTAAAATAATCACCATCACCAGTGATGGCTACTTTGGGCTATGACATCACTGTCATAGAGCAAAGGTAGGATAAAAATGCAAAAATAGGCAAAATCTACAACTGTTTTCCTTGCAAGTAAAAAATGATTTTTAAAATGTTCAAGTTCTTTTGATTTCAGTTGTTTCTTTTTCCAGCTAACATGAATCCCAATAAAGCCTTGTATTACGATAGACTGACTTGGCGTAATTCTTTGATCCTATTACAAAAAGATAAAGAGCAAGCGAAAGAGTGACCTGCAGGCCAATGCTATCTGTTGTTAGAAAGTTTTAAAGCTGAAGAGGAAAGGTCTGCAGAGAACCGACTGCAGGAGCGATACTCACGTACACATACACAATTTTTAAGTTTTAAAATTCATACACAACACTCTTAAGTATGGTT
Source organism: Imantodes cenchoa (assembly GCA_027560375.1). Classification (NCBI taxonomy): domain Eukaryota; kingdom Metazoa; phylum Chordata; class Lepidosauria; order Squamata; family Dipsadidae; genus Imantodes; species Imantodes cenchoa. The sequence continues at coordinate 555,546 of JANHGD010009034.1, read as the reverse complement.
AGTCCTTGTCTTACAATCACAATTGAGCCCAAAATTTATGTTGCTAAGTGAGACATTTGTGAAGTGAGTTTTGCCTCCATTTTACATTTTAACTTGCCAGAGTTTGTCAAGTAAATCACTGCGGTTGTTAAACGAAGAGTCACTTTTTTCAGTGCCATTGTAACTTCGAACGGACACTAAGTGAACTGTCATAAATCGAGGACTACTTTTATTTTTACAAATGCTTTCAAATCATGTGTATGATTCTTTTTTCTCTTTCCTCTTTTTCTTCCGTTTCTTCCTCCGAGCATCCAGGCTCACTCCAAAAAATATTACAATCCCGATATATTTGAGATAGTAACAAAGAGCTCAAGGTAGTTGCACCGCCTCCGCAGAGCATCCGCTTCTACTCTCGGCTTCCCCCGCAGGAAGGCAGCTGCCTGTGGCTGGTTTTCGAGCAGCGGTGAGGATATTTTTCAAACTTGACTCGCAAGCCAAGCGGCGCCCGGCGCTCTACCTCTTAATACGTCTGTGGTTACTAAAACCCAAGACCGGAGGGAGGCGGCGGCTCTTAGCAGAAGCAAAATGCCCAGCGGGAAGGAGAAACCACCGCCGCCGGCTCGGGCAGAAAAACGCGGCGCCGGCAGCAGTCGCCAATGGGTGATGGTTCTCCCAGGTAACGTTGCCCCAGAGCCAGCCGATCCTGGAGTAAAAGTAAAAGAAGCGGCTCCCTTCCGTACACGCAGGCTGCATTCAAGCGATCGAGCTTTTTTAGTGCCTGGAAGCAGCCCGGTCGGTGGTTGTGTGAATGGTGCTGGGCTTTTGTGTTAGCCTTCCCCGTTTGCGATCTCTCCCTTCCACACAACCATATTGGAGATACATTACCGAACCTGCCTTCCCGAAGAGGTTGGCTGGTGGTCCAATGTAAAATGAACCTGTCTTCAGAATTTAATTCAATTTCTGGGACTTCCCAGAAGGGCAAGAAGCGATGGATGGAAACTAATCGAGGAAAGAAGCAACTGCGAATTAAGGAGAAACTTCCTAACAGTGAGGGCAATTAACCAGTGGAACAGCTTGCCACCAGAGGTTATGGGTGCTCTATCACTGGAAGTTTTCAAGAAAAGACTGGACGGACACTTGTCTGAAATTTTACAAGGTCTCTTGCTTAAGCAGGGGTTGGAGTAGAAAAACTTCAAGGTCCCTTCCAGCTCTATTCTGATTGATTAAGTAGAAATTCACAAGAAGACAAAAAATTCAGATTCCAGGCAATTCTCTGGCACTGATTCTTAGGCTAAATAATGACTTCTCCAGGTTCTTTCCACCCCTGCTTTACAACAGTGTACATTTGCAAGATGGACGTGCAAGAACCAATAAAATATATCGTTTAATTAACTGAACTTATGCTGCAGTATACATTAGAAGTAGGTGATTTACTGAGAGCTATCCTCTTCAAGACAGAATAATGTAAACAGCATAATTAAAAGTTGATGAGAAGTATATTTATTGCGCACAAAGGATGAACAGACACCAAGATTTATAGTACACAAAGTGTACCTTTAGTTTACAATATTATTAACGTTTTAAAGTCCAAAGCTTGCACTTAATGAATTCAAAGTGCTCTGTTCTAGACATTATTTCAGTGGAGCTAATACTTCACACTTTGGAAAGTAAATTATGTCCCCAGATATATCCTAATGCAATATGATCTATTATGATCAAGTGATTACGTTCATTGAGACATCCTTGGCCACCAATAAATCAAAGTGTATGTGCAGTTTCATACAATAAATGAAAGACTGTTTATTTATTTGTGACATGGATTTCGGAGCTATTCATCACAGGCCTATAACATAAAATAAATATCCAGTGTTTCATTTTAATTAATCTGTAGATTTATCCTAGTTAAGTCTGAAGGTCTTTTCTTAAGCAATAAACACTGTGAAATTATATCTCATTGTGGATTGCTCAGATCTCACAATACTAAATACACATATTGAGATAGATGTGCAGGTATGTCTTTCCAACATACAATGAATTATCACTGGGAAGGAGCAACATGGTATATGACAGAGATACACAAAGATTTGAAGTAGATTTTTTAATTCTCAAACCTTTGTTCAGATTTATTACTGTGTCGAGAGTTTAGTAGACTGGA
>JANHGD010009034.1:382044-395345 GCA_027560375.1 Imantodes cenchoa | reverse complement strand
AGCAATGAAGGATGAAATATACATAAGTCCACAATAGACAAAAATATGCTGAAGAAGACTAGACTGGCACTTCCGTAATTCACAAGAATACAAGAAGGGGAGGAGGCACAGCACAATCAGACATGCAAAATTCTATTATAGCCACTCAAAATAAACAGGGTTTTAGCCTTCCTGTGATGTTGATTTCCTGGTCTGGTCTACCTTGTGGGGCAGACATCCACCACCATGGCCTGTGTCACTGTATTCTGATCCAGTTGAAACTTCTGATTAGTCTTCAAGGGCAGCCCTGTATACATCATATTGAATTAATCAAGACATGTGGTAATGATGATATGAGTGATTGACTGAAGAGCTGCTCAGCCCAGGAAGAGGTGCAACTCATGCACCAGATGTTATGAAGAGCCTCTTGGCCAAGTTGCTACCTGCTCTTCATTCATAGCAAAAGCTGTGAATGTAAAAGGACCCCCAGATCGCACACTACTCTTGAAGGGAAGTGTAACTCCATTCAAAAATAAAAATAGAAGTTACCCAGACTTAGGCAATCCTAACAACCACAAGTATCTAGTTTTGCTAGGATTGAACCAGAGCAGTGGTGATATTCTACCGGTTCGCACCGATTTGGGCGAACCGGTAGCAGCAACAGCGGGAGGCTCCACCCACCCACCCAGATGTCATCACGGATGCTCTGCGCATGGGCAGAAGCGCTACATGCGAGCAAAGCATGTCCAAACCGGTAGCAAGGGTAAGTCAATGCCACTACTGAATCAGAGTTGATATTTCCAGCGTTGGTCACCTTGGCCCTTCCACAGACATCATTTTGGGAAATACAATGTCCAGCTTTTGGCAGCTACTAAAACCAAAAGTGATTCATTCTGAGCATAAATTTCACAGGCATTTTATGGATCCACAAGTGTTCAAAGGACATTTGAGTGTTTTCCTGACAATCTGGCAGACAGTTCTGTTTTGTACCTGATTGATCTCTGAATGAAATTGCTTCTATGAGGTCTCTGCCCGGTGGCTGATCCCAATTTCAGGTTATTCAAGATGTGTGCAGTAGCAAGAACATTGTAAAATCAATGTGTTGAACAGCTTAATGTCTAGGATAATGCTACAGCCAACATTTTTTATCAACTCATTTATCAACTCATTGTTCAGATCTGTTAAAAAAGAGAGTGGAAAGCAACAAGTTGTGCCTACAAGATCTGGGCTAGAAAAAAAATCCAAACAATATTAAACAGCATTAAAATGTTTTTGGGATTGTTATGTGTTTTGGGTCTGGTCTTTAGGCGTTATGTGAATTTCGTTGTATGAGTACGCTCTGTGTGTGTGTGTGTAATAATACAATTACACAATAATAATAAAGTATTTGTATTTAAGATGCAAAAATATTAAATCTTTGTTGCTATTTAATGGTCACCCAGTTTTTGTGGTCTATAAAGGATAGCCCTGGGGTGGTTACACTGCAAATTCGATCTTCCATTCAAATCAACAAAAGATGTCAATTCCAAAGTAACCATGGAATATACTATATTTTTTTTGTTATTCAAGTAAATTGTTGACTTCCAGATATGCCTGAATTTCCATCAGTCTTATGCAGAACAGCCAGGGAGAAATACTGAGAACTGTAGTTCATCAACATTTGGAGATTATCTAAATTTCACTGGCTAAAAGTCTTACCAGCCAGTCAAACATTATAATTTATACCATAGCAATAAAGCCAGCTTTCTTTACTCACTATACTGTTCTAGATTTGTGCATTGTCTCCTTTTTTGTTTAGGGAAACATTAGTGCATGCAACCTTATTTTCTCATTTTGTAGCCCAAAATAATATGTAGCAAATTAAAATTTAAAAATACCTTTCACTTTCCCCTGAGCTTGGTATGAATATTTCACTGACAGGTGCTTGTACAGTTTGGTGCTGAGTTTAGGGGCCCACATTACTTTTCCTTTAACAGTGCTGTGCACCTAGCAGAATAGTAGAATTTGTGATTACAGTGCCATTTCCTATCTTACACTTATTTAGGAACAATTATTCATGTCAGGATTTCTGGCAGAAAAAGATGAGATTCAAATTATTTACATTCAAGATTGGAAATAGAACTAGCAGAGGGTTTTTTAAAAAGAATTATATTCTTTTAAGAAAATTACAGTCATGAAGTTTTACAAACAAATATACTGAAAAGTCAGTTATCAAAGAATTCATTGATCAATATATGGAAACATTTATAGTACAATTATAATTGTTCAAGAAACAATAAAAGCAAAACAAATCAAATTAGGAAAACCACAAGTCCATATGGGTTGAAAACTCAGTGTTATAAAGAACTTGAGGAGGAATGTCTGGAGCCATTGATGAACACCATGAAGGAAATTTAAAAAATAAAGGCAATATCTGTAAAAGAAAGAGATAGGGGGAGGAGTCAAAGAGGAAATTTATTTATTTATTTATTTATTTTATTTATTTTATTTGTCAAAACGTGTACAAGATAACAGATATGAACATAAACAAAAGCAAAGTAGGTATAGGTAAATTTGGACAATAGGACAGTAGGACAGGGACGGTAGGCACAATGGTGCGCTTATGCACGCCCCTTACAGAACTCTTAGGAATGGGGTGAGGTCAACTGTAGACAGATCCTTTATAACAAAGATTTCAGTCGTTTGGCCAGGACCATGCCGTCCTTAGGTGAGGACCTCATACTTCTATTTTGCTGCATTCATCCCCACTTCAATCTCCCCCACATCTCTGTCATTTTGGCCACTCTGCAGCCCACAACCCTGTTGTCCACTACTACCCCAGCTGATTTTTGCCATCTTCTCCTGCTGCTTGATGAGGTATGCCAAGCCTTGCCCTTCGTGAGGCATTGTTGGCCTTCCAACAATGGGAGAAAAAAGTACAGTGAAGCACTTGGGGTCGGCACAGCAGTGTGGGGCAGAAGACAAGTAGGGTAGAGAGGCCAAAAGCAAAGAGATGGTGGGGAGAAAGAAAGGTAGAAGGCGTTGAAGCACACCCAGCGATCATAAGTGTGGACAGGTTGATTATGTGACCATAGCAGTGGCTGTGATTTTGAGGACCAATCAAATGCCATTCATTCAGTGCTCATGTAATTTTAAACCATCACTGCCTGAATAGAATAGAACTTGAATAGAATACTTTATTGGCCAAGTAAGATTAGACACACAAGGAATTTGTCTCCGGGGCCTAAGCTTTCAGCGTACATGCAAAACAACAAAGAAATAATAATCATCATCATAATGATATTAACAAGAGAAGGTAGTAGAAGAGATGAGAAGGATAAGAGTAATATAGCCATAATATATGACTAAATTCATTTAGACATAAGATACTGTTGTGGGAATTAATTATTCAGCAGTGTGTTGGCATGAGGAAAAACACTGTCTTTTTGTCTAGTTGTTTTCGCATGCAACGCCCTGTAGCACTGTCCCGAGAGGAGGAGTTGAAACAGTTTATGTCCAGAATGGGCACAAACCTTTTACCAGTAAAAGATTAGCAATATATAACTCTTACCTTTACAAAAGGTAACTTTTACCTTAATCATTGGATCCTGAATCCTTGAAGGAGAATAGCATTCATTTTTATACAATATTTTTCGAGGAAGCATTTCCATCTTGATTTTTGGAGAACGATCATGGAGTCTTCGTTTCTGACCTTTAGGAGTTTATGTAACAATAAGCTAAATTATGACTGGCTAATTACTTCTACATTTAATATATATTAAGAAAGGGGCTGAAAGACTTGAAGGTTATCTCTACGCTTTGCAACTGAAAAAGAGCATTGTTCCCTTGAAAACCAGCAGCATATACTGAGTTGAGAATCACTTGGGTACCACAAAACACCCAGGTCGTCTCTTTTTTCCATAATATATGAAGTAAGGAAGTTAATCCTGAAATATATAGCATTTCTATTCTATTTACCAAATTATCAAATTCCAGTTATGTTCAATGGCTCAATATTAAGTTCTAAGGAAGTCTTTAGTTATGCGTCAGCACAATGTTTATCTGAACCAAATTAGTCTTCAGGCCAAACTTCTACAACAACCAGGGACTTGACTATATATAAGATGGAAAGTTCCAAGCTAACAACATCCAACATAAAAGTTGGTTCAACAGGTTTTCTTCCTGCCACCCCAACTTTGTAGCGCCATTGTCATCAACTGCTTTCTGGGAAGGATTCCTGAACAGAAACAAAAGGGATACAACCACCACAACAGATACTGTTGGATACACCACCCCAACATTAAAATCAACTTCTCTGTAGAATGAAAAGAGAAAAAAACTGCTCAACGGAATTTTTTCCTTCTTTCGCTCCAACCTTACTATTACAACTAACTTATTGCAGTAACAACTGCAGATGAGTACTTGTTTGTTTTTAAATATTTATTTACTAAGCATAGACCTGGATTTATTATAATACAATTTTCTTGAAGAAAGAGTCATCACTGACTAAAGCAATCCCAAATTTCTTCAGTGTCCCTCGTCTCTCCTATAAATCAGAAGAACCTATTAATTTTATCTTGCACAATGGAGCATATCTTGAAAATACAGTTTGAAGTTATAATCCATATTTGCTCAATTTCTGCTGCCATATTTTCCTCAATGAAAAGATGCATGCTGTGGTGGCGCAGGGGTTAAAATGCAGCATTGCAGGTTAACTCTACCCACTGCCAGAAGTTTGATCCTGACTGGCTCAAGGTTAACTCAGCCTTCCATTCTTTTGAGGCTGGTAAAATTAGAACACAGATTGTTAGGGGCAATATACTGATTCTATAAACTGCTCAGAGAGGACTATAAAGTATTATGGAGCGGTATATAAGTAAAAGTACTAGTGCAATTGCTAGTGTTATTTTACAACCTCTTTATTTTTTTAAACTGGCCATCTCAGAATCAATCTAAGTGTAAAACAAATTTCATACATATAGTCAAGTGTAATGTTCTTATTTTTAATATAAAAATCACTTGCCTGATGATGAAGCTGATGGTTTTTTTCTGTGAATAACAGTATGACTAAATTCTGCCTCAATGATCTAGAAAGGAATACAACAGAATGCATTTATTTCTACGCTACCTCAAGTGTATCTCAAGTAAATGTACCAAAAGTTAATTTATTCTAACTCAATGTAGGGAGTAACAAACATATCTCCTTGGCATTTTTGTCCTGGGGAAACCTAGCAATACCAACTATTTTTATTTTGTAATTGAATGTAAGTGGAATTTATCTATGTATTTGGGGAAATTATAATGCCACCCATCTTGCATATATAACTGTGGTCAGCTGGCAATCAACAAAAAGAGTTATATAGAAAATAAACCTATAATTTTAAAATATAAAATGAAGTTAAAATAACCATCCAACAATAACTAAGGCCCCATAGCAGATTCGCATCACAATTACATCTATTTTGGGCTCAATTAACATCCTGGCCCAGTGCTTGGAACAAGTTCTGGAAAGTCAGGATGCTTGCAGCCCTCCAAATATCAGGAGGAAGCCTGTTTTATAAGGAAAAGAGCCAAAAACAAAACAAAACCCCTTCTTCCACAGCAGAATAGATAAAGAACAACACCAACCAACAGATAAAGGGGGTCTGAGTGGACCAAACAATTTTGTTTTTCTAAGCCACAAGAGATACTCACCTCGGGTGGCAAATAATTCTTTATCTGCTTCTCCAAAAAGGCTTTTTTTAAAATAGAATTAACAGAAGGGCGATCTCTTGGAGATGTTCTAAACAACTGGGATATTAACAATCTCAGATCGGAAGAATATTTCACAGACACAGGAATGAAATGGCCTCTGCAGATCTTCATTATAAGTTGGGGCAAATTGTTGCCTTCAAACTATCACATGAAAATAAAATCAATATATTAAATCGAAACTTGATTTAAACAGAAATACACAAAAGTACTTACCTAAAATAAGACAAATGAGGCAGAATAGTCTTTTTTTTAATAGCACTGTCCAATTTATCAGGTCATTTCAGATCTACTATTTCTCACTTATGATACTTTCTGTTTCATTTCTTTATGAACTACCATCCTGCTTAGCAAAAAGAACTATTGTAACAACAGGCTAAGTATGTTCTACTCTACTTTATATCCAAAAAGTCCACTATTAAAACGCATATAAAATATTGAGCCCGTGTGATTATTTCACAAATGGTTGTCACTGAAAAGGATTTACCCATTCCTATTTATTTAGTGTATGTCATATCATATATGGACTAGCAATACACTTAGATTAGTAAAACACAATGAAATATAAATATTAAAAAGATCTATGTTCAAATATCAATGTCCAGGCCATGTACCACTGAAACGCAGCATCATTTATATTTAAAAAATCTGACACTGGACCGGTATATGCCCTCAGCTTACAGTTAGTCACGATGTGATCGCAGTTACACTAAGTGGGGGAGGATACTATGCCCCATTTATACAGGGAGTCCTATTCAAGATTATCCATTGCTGACATGATAGTTCAAAGCCTGGCACCTTTTGTGTGGGGTAATTTATATATCTACCTATGTCTGGGCGCTCAGCAGCCTATCTGGCTTTCCATAGAGAATCAATGTGACAGTTGTTGGGCAAATGTTGTCCAAGTGCCAGTGGGGGCTTCCTGGATTTGAGTCTTCCAGATGATATATGAGAAAGGTCAGCATGCAGTAAGTAGCCAATAGGAGTATTACTCATTTTTGCTTTAGAGGTCAACTATAGGCCAACACATCAGCCCCAGCAAGAAAATCAAACCAGATAATCTGCCTTCTCCATCATAGTTTCTCTTTAAGCTTTCTTAATTAATTCTCTATTCTTAACTCAGAAGAATTTAGCTATATTGAAAGACTAACACTTCCCAAACAAATTAACATAAAAATGAGTAAGAATATGCCCAGCTTTTTAATCAATGTTTGAAATTACCAGTGGTAAAATGACAGCTAACATTAAAATAGTCAGAACTGGAAATTAGGAACAGAATATGCACCAAATGCAAGTTGGAATATTTTTTTAAAAAAAATCATGAAGAATATTCAAATTTATGTTGTATTTTTCATTTTACCAATGAAATCATAAGACTATAGAAGCCATTCTTGATCAGTCCGAAGACCATCTAACTCCACTATTTTATTCCTACAGAGCTAACAGAGTGCTAAAAGAAACCCAGAGCAAGATAAAAAATATCACAGCACAGTTTTGTTCCTAACATTTTATGTCAAGACACATATTCTTTCAATAAAACATATGTTTTATTGAACAGTATATCTAATAGAAATTATTGGCCTTATTGTGAATTTGTCTGTTTCTCTTCTGAAATTTAGACATTTAAAGAAACTTTTTTAATGGAGTATTCCTTTCCATTCGAAAAGAAAAACTCAAGATGATCTTAGTACTATAAAACTGATATTTTTCTACAATGTTCAAAATGTTAAAAGCTGTATTTAAGTTATGATTCTAATAGCTGTCACTAAATGAACTTGATAAATATTTGGTTATGGCAGTATAAATAGTTACTTACAGGATGCTTTAAAGTACACAACTCATACAACACACAGCCAAGAGACCATATATCTCTATAACAGGAAGTAAGAAATTAGAGGAATTGAAACAATATTTAGTAATCCAGCAAAAAACATCTATCCAAACTATATGGTTATACAAAAAGTTAATTCTTAGTATTCTATTTAGTATTGTTTATAGTATACTATTTATTATTTTTAACCCATTGTCATTATAGTTTATCCTTGCTTAGCAAACAGTTGCTCTGATTTTGAAGTTCTGATGATTGTATCCCCTCCGTGATCATGTGATTACATTTTGGGTACTTATCAATTGGCTCTCATTTATGGCCTTTTGCAGCATGCCAGAGTCACCTGACCACAGCTTTCGGCAGTTTTTGCTAGTATCCAGTATTTACTTCCAATTTCTGACCCATTGAGTATAATGGATTCATTTAATAACTGCCACAGAAAAGGTAGTAAAATCAGGTGCAGACCTGCTTAATGACCACCATGACTTACAACCAAAAATTTTGGCTCAATAATGGACATAAGTCAAAGACTACCTGCTTTTGGTAACTTCATCAAGGTTATAATTAAGCCAGTTATGGCTGCAAACACAATATTATTAAAGCAGCTATTAAGGCCAAATAGGGCACTGTGTGCTTCATAAGAAAGCTGACCTTTTAAGAGTTGATTCTATAGAGAACTGTTCAAACACCTGAAGGCAAAGACAGCTTGCAATACTATTGCTTATATTTATAGCTATTTTTCATTTCAAGAAGACCTTCAAGAACTGCAGGTCAATTGCCACTTGGAAAACAGTATAATTAATTATCTATCAAAAATTATCTTTGGCTTATGAGGAGTTATACAGTGAACTGCATGTTCCAAATTAAGGCATTAAATAAAGTTAGAAGAAACAAATATTTGCATAAAAACAGGTTTATTTATTAAACAGAGAAGATTTTTTAACAATTTCTAAAAGAAGAGTCACTATTAACTTTGCACATTTTTAAAAACTCATTTTTTTCCAATTTCACCATCCCCCCCTCTCTCCACAAAGATAGAAGTATATTCAGAAACTTACGTTTTATTATTATATGGTTTATTTTCACAGATTTCAGGTGATAGGTAATATGGTGTTCCTACATAGGTATTAGCAAATTCCATCGTGCTAAAGAAAATAGCAAACAAAAAAAGGATTTTTTTTCTTTGAAAATAATTTAAATACTGAAGCTATCTAGAGAAAGTAAAAAAAATTCATAACTCAATCCATTAGTTAAAATGCCCTATATGTGAATCCATTCAAGGCTTGATTGAGATATTAAGGCTTAAATAATTTACAAGTATTAATTTTTTTTAAAAAAAATATCGGATTCAAGCCATGATTTCAATTTCTGGTTTAGAACATATTAAAGAGTTTCCCGATTTCAAATACACAGAAATGGGAAAAACCCTGTTTAAAAATGCACTGTTTCTACTTTCTTTTCTCATTTACAAAAGGAGCAGCAGGAACTCCTAGATGAAAACCCAGGTTTTACTGCACTTCTTTTCAATAAAGCTAAGACATTTTGCAAAGTTAAAGTCTGACCAATTCTATGCCCTTTTCACTGGAATTTTAAAGCATGTGCAGAATAAGCTCATCCATTTTTGATCCAATACTAAGTGAATAACATTGTCCATAAAAATATGCTTACTTGTTCAACATCCTTGCAATCCCAAAATCTCCCAGTTTTGCTGTTATTCCATTACTGCTAAGAAAAATGTTCTGTAAACAAAATACACCATAATTAAAACTGGATGTGTGTTTTATGTTTCAGCGATGAGGCTAAAATTATCTCCCAAAATTTACCTGTGTTTTTATGTCTCTGTGCAGAATCTTCCTGTCATGTATATGCTTCAGGCCTAAGGCAATTTGCACGAACCAACCTAAGATCTAAATATAAAGATCAAATATCAATATTTCATACAACACAGTTATTAAAATTTCTTCAAGAATACAGTCTTGGGGATGAAAAAACTTTATCATTTTAAATATATACATACAGAAGTATGACAAAATAGGTCACAGAGTTGTTCGGATCTCAAGGCTAGAACATATTCTATGTGTGTGTTTATGTATGTAGAGAGAGAGATAGTTTTTATTGTTGAGAGCTTTTGAGATTGCTAAACTTGCATACATCAAAAGATTTTAAGCAAGTTCTCACGCAGTGCTATTGTTTTGTTTTTCCAAGCTGGCCATTTTGAAGTTTGTCCCTAGAGACTAAAATGCTGCTATATTAGTTTGTCCTGGCTTTGAGTCTTGCTTTAAATCCATTAATTCTTTTGTACAAAACATGATATTATAAATCACATTAGAGGACGCACATGTGAAGACACTTCTAATCTTGATACCTTCACATGCTCTTCCCGTAATGTGATCTTGGCTAATCAGAATTGGTTTCAGATGGAGCTGGTAATCCTACTGGAGAGCATCTGGTTGGGCAAGACTGCCTTACCCTTTCATCAGCATTATTTTATTACAAATGAAACACATGTTTGAAGTATGCAATCTTGGAGCTGGCAAGGTTAGAAATACCCACCATTGCCCAAGGTTTTTATCCACTGTATTTGTATCATCTTCTCCTATTAATTGTGAATCTGTCCTAAATTTTGGCTTATCTTCTTTTCAGGTAAATAAATTATGCAGAATTCTTATTAAAACATGGTAACAAAAAATAAACAAAACAAAATATAAGCCAGAATCTCAACTTCAAATGCTTTGCTGTGATGAACAGTGAAGGGAATATAAATAAAGTGAAAATATTCCTCAAATTACAAACTTACCTTATCCTCATCAAACAGCACTCCATATTGCATATTTATTCTCTTCATTAGGTCACCTCCATCGCAATATTCCATCATAATATACAAGTTATTTTTTTCTAAAAACATAACAACTTAGGTTTTGAGTCATTTAAAAAAACGAATACAATATAAAACATCTAATCCTGCTGCATTAGATCAAAAGTCCACCTTTTCCAGTATTTTGTGTCCCATCCTGGCTGATGATGCAACTGAAAAACTCACAGGGAGGCTATGAAGGCAAAGCCTGCTGCTAATCCTAACATCATATTTTGCATTTGAGGCATGCAACTTTGTTTCTGAAATACCTGCTCACATGTATACATTTTCAGAGCCATAGCCCTTTAGTATTTCCCCAAGGTTTATTGATCTAAAAGAAACTCAGATCCTTAAGTTAACCACCATTAAGTGACTTAGTCACTTAGTCAAGTGAACTGCCCTGTGATCTGCTTCTTGATCTCCAGCTAAATTGGCTAAATGCCTCTTCCCCAAAGTTAAAAGTGACATCTGACATTCTGTATTTAACATAATAAGGAGCATTTTAATGTTTCCTTTTGCAGGTTGATACCATACTCATCTCAACACTCTTCATGTAAACATACATGGCATTAGGTAACTAGAAGCAAAATAACATATTATTATTCTACCCCACTGAACTCATATGACTCTTTATTGGCTTATAAGTTATAAAAATAATAGTTAAAAATTTCCAAGGTGAGGTGAAATCCAACCAAGCAATCTTAACAATGATCATGAATATCACATCTTTCCCCACAGGAAAACAAAAGGAAATTCATGCATACAAATATAAACTCAAAGAAACAATCTCCAAAACCTGTTTTTTAAAGTTTTGGGCAGGTACTTGTGTGCCTTTCAAAAGATGAAATTTTAGAAGAAACTATTTATTGTTGCTCTATTCTAAGAGTTAGCCAAAATACAGGTCTTCAACTTATGACCACAACTGAGCCCAAAATTTCTGTTGCTGAGTGAGATATTTGTTGTGAATTTTGCCCCATTTTACGATGTTTCTTGCCACATTTGTTAAGAGAATCGTGGCAGTTGTTCAGTTAGGAACATGGTTGTTAAATGAATCTGGCTTCCCCATTGACTTTGCTTGTCAGAAGGTCACAAAAGGTGACCCTGTCATAAATTGCAACTGTCATAAATATGAGAGTTGCTAAGAGTTTGAATTTTGATCACATGATCATGGGGGAAATGGTCATAAGACATTTTTAGTGCCCTTCTAACTTAGCATGGCCTCTAAATGAATTGTTGTTAGTCGAGGACTATCTAAAACTATAGATCAAAATGATACCTTGAAAGGAAGCGTAGAAAGATACAATATTGGGATGCTTCATCTTGGCTAGAAGAGTTGCTTCTTTTTGAGATGATTCTTTTTCCTTCCTTGGCATCTTTATTTATTTAAAAAGAATGCAACACAAGTTGTTATTATTTATGTGACCTTATAGGAATACCACAAAGATATTGAAAGGATTCTGAACTCTTAGTGTAATTTTCCCTAAATTGATGACCTCTGAACAAATCTTATATTTCCAATAAAAGTTCTTGTTGCTTGGGAATTAATGTGAACCATTTTTTTTTGTTATATTAACGCCATTTCACAATTAAAAGTTACTAAAAAGTGACTATAACACATTTCATCACTTTCTTTCAACATCCGTTAAGAAATGGACTACTTCCTTAAAGGGCTACATATAATATTTTTAGAACTTTAAATTGTCATGGAACCTTAGAAACAGCAATAGCATTTGGACTAAATAACACACTGAATTCATTGTCACAAGCACTCATAGATAAAACAAACTTACTTTCAGTCCTGCAAAGACATTAAAATGCTTCTTCAGAACTTAATCTTAATCCTATGTCAAATATTCAAACAAATTTTAATATGTCTAAAATATTGCTAATGGCACTGTTGCTGCCATTAGGCAGATCTTTCTATCCGATTGCCATCTTCACCTTGGACTAAATATTAACATGCTACATAAAACTATTATAAAAGATATTACCTTAGCTAAATTGATCTCCTTGATAACACATTGTTGATTGTCCTCTTTTTTTCTGGCTAAGAATATTTTGCCAAATGCTCCTTCTCCAATCATTTTAATTATTACATAATTATCCATGATTCTGAGTTTTGGAGAAACATCAAAAATAAAAAGAATGTGGTACTTAATATTTATACACCAAACTTTACTTCAAACTCTAACCTTTAATTTTTCATTGTAGATTTTTTTTTATTTTTAAATTTTTAATATTTATTTTTCTTGGTCAGATACAACTGAAAGAGCAGTATCCCTATCCTTTTAAGCAACGAAGTTGCAAAACAGGGAAAATTATAATCATTTCAGATTATTATGAAATGTGCATGCATGAAATAACAGAATTCTTGGACTTACAGGATGAAAGTATGTTATACATGAAAATCACCCTGGTGGTAGCCTATGGCTTATTCTAAGTCAGCCTTTTCCAATCTTGCATTCTAGAGATGTTCTTCTATCCTCTTCTGGGGAAATGGAAGCTACATTCTAATTAATCTGATGGCACCAGGTTGGAAAAGGCAGCTGTCTGACCTACTTAACAGATCCCTGGTTAATGGCTGGATCCAGATGGAAGACAGGATCTGCATGCAAAGTCCCATTTTCTTGGATGAGAAGCAAAACGTCTTCAAAGAAAAACCGGAAAGCCCAGTTGAAAAAGCACCTTTGACACTAGTTAAAATTATTTTAATTTCTGTCTTTCACATTTCATATTGTCCTTTCTTGTCATTCTTATTTAATGATTCTATTCCACGATTTCTTTGATATTAATGTATTAATAATTATTAATATTAATTAATATTAATGCCTGAAATGCACTACCTGACTCTGTGGTTTCTTCCCCAAACCCCAAAAACTTTAACCTTAGACTGTCTACAGTCGACCTCAC
>JANHGD010009034.1:362595-373452 GCA_027560375.1 Imantodes cenchoa | reverse complement strand
ATAAAATAACTCAAATGGCGGCCGCCAGGCAGGTGGGCGGAGCCCCGCCATCCCTTGGCGGTCTTTTTAAACCCACTAGGCGATTGGCTGTCAGCCGACGAAGACGCTTCAGCGAACCGGCAGCATTGCACCCCTGATCTTATACTCCGAATGTAGCTTTTACTAAGCCTTTTTTCCAGCCCTAACGAGGTGCTAACGAGTGAAGCGATCTTCCGTGCTTTGCTAACTAAGCGATCTTCCCTTTGCCTGCTTTTTTCACTGCTGCTCAGTCCGACAATCAGCTGGGCTTCTGGGCTTTAGAAACCTTTTTTCAGCCCTAAGGAGGTGAAGCAGTGAATCACTTGCTAGCCAAGTGATCTTCCCTTTGCCTGCTTTTCTCATTGTTTCTCTGGCTGAAGAGAGCGAGAGAGAGAGAAGTGAAGTGTTTTAGAAACTGTTTTTTATCCCCAACCAGGGGATAAAAAGCAAGCACACGTGCTCAAAACCAGCAAACAATGTGCTGAAGCTGCCCAGACTAAGAACTAGCCAGACCTAATAGACAGATTATTTTTTCCCTATTTTCCTCCCCAAAGACTAAGGTGCGTTTTATACTCCGGTGCATCTTATACTCCAAAAATACCTTTTTGATCCACACTTGTTTTCTTCAATTCCATTTCACTGAAGTTCTTGGATATGACTTCTGTCTCTGAATTCTTGCTTCCTGCATACGTCCCATCCTCCTTCTTAAGATTAAGATATCATTATTAACTGAACAACCTAAATAAAGTTGAGAGTCATTCTATACCCAATATTATATGAGTAAACATCCATTTACATAAAAGACTTTCCTGTGCTCTTACGCTCACTCCACATATGGTCACTATATTTGCTCAGGATAATCCTTAAAACTCTTGAGCAGATGTAAAAACTGCATTATGAGTAAGACAAGGGGAAAAAATATCTACTCTCAGGAAAATCAGGAAAGAAAAATACGTTCTGTTGAAAAAAGTCATTTAAATACATCCCTTTTTTATCAGGGAGAAAAAAATTGAACACATTTCTGAATACCAACTATTTAGTAATTAAACTGTATGCTGTCAAACACAAAAAAAGAGTCTTGATCTCAAATGCCAAGTGACATTCACTGTAAAAAAGAATGATTTGGTTTAAGGAAATGAAGCGCCAGAATAGATTCCTGAAGAACTGTTGGAGAAAGACAAAGTCAGATTGAACATAAAAAGTCCATATTCAGGATAATACTGTGGTGATTAGAATGGTGAATAGTTATCCACCAGCCCAGTTTAAGATGCTATGATCTTGCTGGGGAGGGATAGGTTACAGAAACAGCCTAGTTTTAGGGTGGATTCAGTATGGAGATGGCATTAGTTGCATTGCTGATGGCATCTGATAGACGCCACCGGAATGGTGGTATGTCCATCCTTGTGATTTCTCAGAGGCTTTCAATATCATCGATCTCAGTATCCTTCTGCATCAGCTGCATGGTTTGGGAATTATGGGCAGCACATTACAATGGTTTTCTTTCTTGGTGATCAATTCCAGTCAGTGTAAGCAAGGGGGAGAAGCCTCATAATGAGCCCCTCATCTGCGGGATGCCTCAAAGTTTGATGCACTCTCGCCTCCTATTAAGTTCTACAGGAAAACCCTGGGGGAGGTCATCTGTTACTAGTAGTTTGGGGACTGCTATCATCAATATTTGGATGACATCAATTGTTCACCTTGATCTTGGGCAGGCAAAGTGCTGCCATCGATATCCTATATCTGAAGACTGTGTGGGGTCTGGATGTAGAGACACAGACATGCTCAATCTCACAAAAACAAAATGGCTGTGGATTTTTGCCCTCCTCCTCCTCCTCCCAAATCTGGAGACTTTTCATTTTTAGATTGGGATTGAGTTGCACTTCCCCATTTACAATAAGACTGCTGCCCAATCTGAAGTTAATTCACAGTTCCTGCTCAAAGATCAGGTGGTAGCTGTGGCCAACAGGGCCTCAAGCCCAACTACAACCAGTGCATCAGATTTGCTTGTTTCTTGACTGGGAGGCTTTTCAAACAGTAACCCATACACTTGTCATCTCACAGTTAGACTAATGTAATGCACTCCATGTGGGACTGCCCTTGGAGACTTCATGGAAACTGCAGCTGGTCCGGTATGCAGTGGAATGGGTAATTTGGGCATGCCTTGCTATGTCCATGTGATACCTCTGGAGAAGAAACTTGGAGAGAGGAACTCGTACAAAGACAGTGCTTCCTTAACTCACATTTTGGGGAATGACTGTAGCAACTGTTTCTGCCAAGGAAAAGCTGTAGCTTTCTAAAGAGCTGTCACTAGGTACAGCAAATGTGCCCACACGAGACATGAAGCATCGGTCCTATTTCCGACCCAAAAACAATATTCATTTGTATATCTCTATTACCTCTGGTAATGAAGATTGTCCAATACATTTTGCCAAGGACTTTCTTGCAAGAATTGTACTAGCTGATGGACGGTACTTAGGATTCATCTTGAACATCTGCTTTACCAAATAGTGAAGTTCATAGCTATAGTGTGATGGAAGTGGATTGTAGTATCCTTTACATGTCTTAAGTATAAGGTGTTTCCAACTCTTAGCCTGAAACTAAATTTAACAAATACAGGAAAAACAGACAGCTTAGTAGTACTAGCATTTTTAGTTTATTAAAAACGCTACCAAAAAAATCATTCATATAAGTTTTGCACAAATCATGTGAATGATCTAACAGTGCATGATACATTGGAAGTAAGAATTCTATTGTCGGGAATAAAGGCAGAGTAACAGAAACCAGTGATTCCTAAGCTTGGGCAAACCATTGTATCAACATGACTCAGAAGCCTTTCATAGCCTTGACTATGAAGAAAAAGCCAAGAATTCTTAATTTTTAAATGAAATGAAAATTTAATTTAATGAGAGTCTTAATTTTTGAGCACAGACCTTTGCAGCACATAAGCTTTAAAAGCTGTTCCTGCAATTGGCAGATATTTTCTGCTATTTGATTTCATTCTTCTCGAAAATAAAGAACAAACTAGGTGTTTCAGATCAATGAGATTTTTGCTCAGAAACATTCTGAAGGTGGGATTTAGTCTCTGGGGAGTTAAGATTTGTTTTTGTCTCTGATATGAAACCTGACATTTATGATATGCTGTATTCTTTGCTTTTCAATCTCAGTTATTTCCTTGCATGTTTGCTATGTGGCCTACAGGGCTAATTATTAGTGTCATTAGATCGAGCTACATTATGCTGTTCTATACACATTTTGTATGTATGTGTTACAAAATTAAATGTTGCTCACTGTGGGGAAAACACATAGAAACTGCATCTTTTCCTGGAAATAAAACATAAAAAAGAATACTCACTGGATGTTTTAAGGTGCACAGCTCGTATAAAACACAGCCCAGAGACCAAATATCACTAGAAAAGCAAGATTTAAATATGTTAGCTTGAGATCACAGTTAGCATGCATTAAAATGCTGCTAAAATTTTGCTAAAAAATTATTTTATATATTTATTTTGCTAAAAATAAGTTATGAGGGTTTTTTTCTTTTTTGTTTTTAAAGTGCTGCATGAGAAATTTAAAATAGCCATGTCAGATAGAATGTCAGATACTGCAAAACATGTATTGTAGTGTGAGGCAGTTCTTCCTAATTGTTGTAATCACAACAAGAGTTCAATATAACAAAATAAAGAATTGTAGGAAGCAGGGGTTACTGAACATTCCCCCCCCTCGCTCTAAACAATAATGAGAAGAAACTAGAGGAGAAAAACAATAAATCATTGTGAAGCAGAAAACAGAAGGAAATCTTAAATAAACTCTTGAATCCTACCAAAATGTTCTGTCTGTTTTTCTCCAATAACAAATCAACATGTTATATGCAGAGGTGGGCTTCACATACTGTGAACAACCGTTCACCCAGCACCAAAAATGCGATGTCAAACAACACGGCAATTCGCTTGTGTGTGCTGTCCGCACATGCGTGCGACATCAAACAACACAGTAATTTGCTCGCGCGTGCCATTCACACATGCATGCAGCGTCAAAACCACAGCGATATAGGATGGGATTGTGTCCGGGCAGGTGGGCAGGCCCACCCGCAGATTGCCACTACCGGTTCTCCCGAACCGGTCTGAACCAGCTGAATCCCACCACTGGTTATATGTTGAAATTAAAATGCAACTAGACACGATGACAAATGAGCTCAATCCTGATCCTGCCAATAGAATAAAATTGAGGAAGGTGAAGAGAAAATTTTATCTTACTCAGTTACTTACTAGAACATAAGTTTCCCTTGATTACTATTAATGCTACTATTTTCAGTATCAGAATTCTTCCTGAGTGAGACTGAGTTTATTTTTTTCAGAAGCAGCATCATTCCTACTAAGTTTATTGGGGGGGATGAGTAAATATCTTTTTAATATCTTGCTGCCAAAATTCGAGATAGTAACTTTTGAGTTGTTGTACTGTATTATCATTTTATCCTGTGCTATTGATTCTTTTATTGGCAGCCTAGTCTCTTAAATGTAGGAAAGGAAGCTTGCAATTGATTGATTAATTGATTCATACATTGATTCTCTTATTTAGAGGATCACTTGATTATGATCACTTGGTGGAATCAAATCAAACCTGTCATTATGGTCACCAATTAAAAGATTGTACAGTAACGTAACAAAAGTTAATAGATGGAAAGAAAAATTGAAAATACTAAATGGTTTCTCCAAAGAGGAATTCCTACTTATGAGCTGTAAACATGCACTTAGTAATTTAAACAACGTATTAAAAAATCAGTCCAACAGGATCTGTTTGCTCCAGCCAAGAATGTTTTCTTGAGCAGTCAGGCTTCATTTCACATAAGCAAGATACTTATATAACTGTTTCTAAAAAAATTTTTGGGGGGGGCACTAACTCTAACATGCTATAAGGATCTCCCCAGGTTTGAGGTTATTAAAACAACCTAATGAAGTTATCTTTTGTATGGTATACATTCCCTCCTACTTACATTATTTTAAAAATATTTTAAAGAAAATCCATTTTTTAAGTTCTATCAGTTATTCCTTGCCACAAGTGCATATAAATATTTAGTTTTGAATCATGTTTGTAAATTGAGTAATGTTCTCAAATTGTGAGCACCATATACAATTTTTCCATTAGTTCTCCAATATTACAGAGTTTTAAAATCAAGATTCTTATGGACTTATATTCATTCTTACCTTTTATTGTTGTATGGCATATTCTCCCAAATTTCTGGAGGCACATAGTAAGGGGTTCCTACATATGAACAAGCATATGCCATGGGACTAGTCCAAAAACAAATAGAAATGTTAGTGATGAATTGATGAATATTCCAACAGCAACCAGCTATTAGATTTTTTTTTAAAGTCAAAACAAATTTCTAGACACAATTTGACATATACTTGCCTTTTAAGAAGAACTGCAGATCCAAAGTCTCCCAGTTTTATTTTTCCATTTTGTGTGAGAAATACATTCTATATTATGAAATATAAATAAGATGGATTTCATTCTCTGTACAGTGTATTACCATTTGTATTTATAGCATCAGCCCTATTTAATGACCTTATTAATAGTACGGTATATACTATGTTTAATTCCATGTTCTAGATTAAGGATGATTTATAAATATAATTAATGTTTTTCATTATTATGGTTCATCATGGTGTTAAACATATTGTTGCAGAATGGAAGCTGCCTTTTGCAATTGACTAACTTATTTTGTCAATGCCAATGGCTCCAGATGTTTTGGGATTGGACCCAAGATGCCCTTGCTTTCTTCTTCCTCTTACTACTATTATATCCAAATATTAATCACGATGTCCCAACTCAGCTTAAATGGAAATATCCGTTAGTAAATCACATTAAAATAATTAACTTATTTCAAATGATGAATCTAACACAAATGGACTTCAAATAATCTCTTTACCATTTAACATTTACCATTTTGAGACCATGTTCAGAGAGCATGCTCAATGAATAGTTGCCTATTTTAGAATATCTGCCAGAGTGGATATCACCAGTAATAACGCACTCATTTATGAGAAAGCAACCAGCTCTCTGCACTACTATACCAATTGGAATTTTATGGGGCATGGATCACTTACTCTGTTATTAGAGGCTTGTGCCTTGATATGCAGTATTAAAATTACAATTTATTTCCATTAACGTAATATTTTATTTAAGTCAAGTCAATAAGGGAGTCCAGTGAGCATGAACAGAGTTGCCCTGGAACACATCGTTACCTTTTGTTATTGGTGTGTGAGTGGTTTGATAAAAACAGGAATACATATAAATATTTGTACATAGTTAAAGTAATACTAAATGGACATTTATAGTAGAGATGGTTTTATATTTTTCAACTGTATCTAAACAGGAAATGCCTGGTAGTAATTTTATAGTAAAACCTACTGAGGACATTCCTATTACCTTTGATTTGATGTCTCTGTGCAATATATGTTTCTCATGAATATAACTTACACCCAAACATATCTGTGCAAACCATTTAAGTATCTGTGAAAGAGACAAAAAACAGCAAATGAAAATGAACTGAACTGTAAAAGAATGATATTGGTCAGTAGCCATACCATTTGATACAATATGTGAAATCAAGCAAGTACTTCAAAATATTCTACTGCTAATCTGCATTAGTACTGTGAATACTACTAACTCATTCGTTAGTTTATATATGAACCTGGTTAATCTCAAAGAAATTTTATATTGGATTACTATGAGCTACTTGAAACATGTTCCACCATAGAAATGGTACTTTACTGCATCTAAAAATGTTTAATTAAACCCTTAATCAAACGTAAAATAAAAAGAAGTATATACGGATACCATCTACAACAGGGTCCCCACTGGGTACTGTACTGGGCCACGGCATGACAGAAACCAGTCCGCGCAACAAGCGAACCTCCAGCCATGGGATGCAGGCAGCACATGAAACCACGCCCCCTCCGGTCTATGGAAAAAAACTCTCTCCATGGAACCAGTCCCTGGTGCCCAAAAGGCTGAGGACCACTGATCTACAGGATGTAAAGTACATTTCCAAATTCTAAAGGATGAAAACAGTCCTTTATCTTTTACAAATATAGCCATGCAAAATATGTACAAAAAGCAAAATATAGTTTTGAAGTGATTTATTCTTTGAAATATTTACTTTTCAAAGTGAAAAGTTATAAATTCTGCCTCACCTGCCATGCTGATACAAAAGATTGCATAATATTGTATAAAGAAACTCTGTATTAGTGTCACTGTAGAAAGAGCACTGTATTTATCTGCAGAAGCTAAAATTCAGGAGTCTAGAGCACCTTTCTAGACTAACATATTTTACCTGATAAAGAGACCTGTGGCTCTCAAAAATGGATGCCATTTATTAACACTGGTTAATTGAAAAAACTGATACCAATTTCCCAATTTTGGGCTATAAGTGGCACAATCATGATATCCTTTTTACTCTGTACTTTATATTCTTGGTATTTAGCTCCACTTTTTGGTCTACTGCTATGATTACAACAATAAATCAAGGGGTGCTAATAAAGCACAGACTATTTCTCTACAGCCTATGAACACTACCCCGACATTCATCAAAGTCTCCCATCTCAATTATATAAAAATTTGAATATATTTGGATTCTTACTGTATCTTCAGGAAAAAATTTCCCCTTCTGAAATTTAATCTTTTGTAGGAGATCTCCACCATCACAATATTCCATCACTATATGCAAATGTCCATCAGCTAATTTTAAAATAATTTTAAAATTCATTAGTATTATGTCAAGTGAAAAGTAACGAACAGTAAACATCAAGAAGATGAAAAGATATTTGCAATTCAGCAAATTGAATAATGCAATTGTAACATGTAACATTATTAAAATGCACACATTTACCTTCAAAAGAGTCTGCATACATCACAATATTTGGATGATTCATTTTAGCCAATATTATAGATTCATTCCAGGACTTTTCTATATTGAAGACAGACTAAAAATATATTACTTGTAAGTAAAAATAGATAACTCATTGTTTTATACTTTCCTTATTGTATTTCTTGTAAAGTGGCTTAATATTTATGAATATAGTAAAATCATACTTTTAAACAAATTTAAAAGCATCCTTCAAAATACATTTACATAAGCGAGAAGAAAAAAAAATCACAAAGAACCCATCATTCCATTTAGCAAAGAGAATCGGTATTAAACAAAAAAAATGATAAAGAGCAAATGAAAATGTTATTTAACAAGACATTGCCACCAGAACAGAGAAAGTTAAAGAGAGCAGAGCAATTTCTTGAGGTAACAAGATCCTCCTTCAGGCCACCACTATGCAAAAGTTGTCTTATTATTTATCATCAATCAAATCTCTGAAGGCAATGTTAGTTGTTAAATGGGGATCAGCTAATTATAAAGGTTTCATCTCAGATGAAACTGAGAACTCACAGGACATAAAGTATAGCTATAATCACTAGGTATCCTGAGCTTGGTTTGGGCACAATCTTATACCAGAAATTATTAGACTAGTTTACTACCATGATCCCTGTAGGTAGCATTCTTTAAACAAAGGTACTTGGATGGAAATTTTTCTTGTTGGACAAGCAATATACTATTAGTGAATAGGTGGTTCCACATATATCTTGATTCTGATCCGTAAGAGTTTTAAGGTAACAATAAACACTTTGAATTGCACCTGAAAGCCAATTGACAAGTATTGCAATGCTCTAACTAGTGAGATTATATGGGTAAAAGAGAAGAATTTAGGGAAGAAAGTAGTTACCTTGGGAAGCCTTATCTCTTTCATTGCATATTTCTGTCTTGTGCTTTTATGCTGGACTAAAAGGACTCTACCAAATGATCCTTCCCCAAGTTCCATTAGTACATTGTAATTCTCCATGATAATCAGATTGCTTCAGTTTTTGCAGAAGTCTTCAGAAAGCTCAGCAGGTTCAATGTTTCCTTTCACCAAAATGTCCTAGTAACAAGTATCAAAATAATAAAAGACATGGTTGATTATCAATTAATCTTTATGTTATACTCCATTTCTCTCTCTCCAACTTCAAAACCAAAAGCTTTGCAAATTATTGAAGTATGTATATATGGGAAGGTTCCGCGCGCAGCCCCTTACCGGGGCAATGCGCGCACAGCCCCCTACCGGTGCAATCCGCGCGCAGGCCCCTACCGGTGCAATCCGCGCGCAGGCCCCTACCGGTGCGATGCAGGTGGGCGCGGGCGCGTCACCGCAGGCACATCCCCAAGCGAGCTTTTGCCTTCTGCGCATGTGCAGAAGCAAAATCTTGTGCGAGAGCTCTCTCCCGTGTGAGATTTGCCTTTTTTTGCTTCTGCGCATGCGTGGAAGCAAAAAAAGGTGAAATCTCGCAAGCACGAGCATGCCCTCGCGAGATTTTGCTTCCTGCGCGTGCGCAAGAAGCAAAAATTCCCAAAAAACATGGCGGCGTGCAACAGCTCCGTTGCAACGGCACCGGAGTCGTTGCACAATATTTAGCTTGCTACCAGGACAGCAGAGTGGCCTGTTCTGGTAGCAACACACCTCTGTATGTATATACTTATATGTACCATATAACCAAATTATATGGTACCATATAACTAAATTATGCAATTTAGCTATTTTTCCAGTCTGCTAAGTGGAGACCTCTGGATAATTAAAATAATGCAGCTCTCCTTATTTAACCCTGCACTCTTTGGTTTCCCTTGAATTGGAAACGACTGGTGGCTCATAATTGGTAGAGATTTGCCCAAAAATATATAAATAGCAATAGCAATAGCACTTAGACTTATATACCGCTTCATAGTGCTTTATAGCCCTCTCTAAGCAGTTTACAGAATCACCATATTGCCCCCCAACAATCTGGGTCCTCATTTTACCCATCTCGGAAGGATGGAAGGCTGAGTAAACCTTGAGCCGGTGCGATTTGAACTGCTGAACTGCAGTCAGTTGAAGTAGCCTGCAGTGCTGCACTCTAACCACTGCACCCCGTCGGCTCTAAATGAAATATAACAGAAAATAACTCCTCTACCACCAACCAAAATAATCTCTAGACATCAGCTTTCCAAAGGATGCATAGACAGCTATTACAAGCTACAGTGACATCAAAATCATGACATTATTATGTAAAAAATACATTATTTTTTATCAATCATGTTCCAATATCTGATGCAAGTACCTGGTGACATCACATCCCAATTTTCCTGCTTTATACCCTCATCTATGTAAGGAAATTTCAATATTAGTCAACTTCAGTGAATGATCCCTTTCTTGAGCAACATTCAATCTACTTCTAAGTATGTCCCTGTTTCTTCATCCAACTCTGATAGGATGGATGAAGGAGATAATTTTTGGGCATCATGCTGGTGTTCAGCCATAATGATTAAACGGTGAAACTCCTATCAATCATGTCTATAGGTAGTCCTTGACTTATGACTAGAACTGGAACTAGCAAGATGGTTGTTAAGTGAGTTGTGCCCAATTTTACCACTTTTTTTGCCATGGTTGTTAAGTGAATCACGTGGTCATTAAGCAAATCTACCTCCCGCATTGATTATAATGTCAAAAGCTGGCTGGAAAGGTCATAAATGATGATCCCATGGCAATGCAACTGTCATAAATACATGCTTGGTGGCCAAGCACCCAAGTTGTGATCTACCCCAAAAGCGGCAGTTACAGTACATCAAGAAAATGAAAGACACAGGGTTGACCAACACAGGGCATTTTTTCAGCACCCGCAAGCACACAAACACAAACACAAAAGATTTCAGAAGTGGGTGGAACACAAACTAGAGGTGCAGTAGGCTTTTTTATTTCCTTGGTTTAGCCCAGAGGTCTT
>JANHGD010009034.1:352245-362495 GCA_027560375.1 Imantodes cenchoa | reverse complement strand
GTCAAGAATCAGGAGGTACAACACTTAATGATTGTCATAGGGTTCAAATAAGCAATCAGGAAGCAATCAATATTAATGTAAATAAGGATACAGCAATAAAATAGTCAGTCTGACTAACTTGTTGCTTGTATCCTTACGATTGCTTATTTGAACCCTATGACAATATACAAAGGAATGCCACCAGATGGATACAGAAATAAAACTGACTGCTGGTACACTCATCCACTTTGACATCAGTTAGTGCCAAGAGCTACTTGTAGAGCCCATGATAAAATTTCTGGAGTGTTTAAGAGAATTCTATCAGCGTCTTACACCCTAATCTCTGTTAAAGTTGTTAGGCAGTTTGGCAAGGACAAATTGGCAGTGGTTAGAAAACTTTTCTACTCCTAGATGATCTTCCAGGAAGTAGAATTATTGACATCGAATTGTTCTGAAAATATTTAAAATTCTTCCCTAGCCTCATTTGCATATATAACCTCTCTGAAAGTCTGCGTTTTGATCTGGCATGGTCAGATACCTCACTTCAACAGCAAAGAGCAAATCAAACTAAATGGAAATGGACTAGAAATGTAGATAGGGTATGTTTGTTATATGTCCCCTTTATAAATATTGTTGATATAAAGAGCAAATATTTGATGAAATATATTTAGAGTAAAACATTGTGCTTACTTTTTTACATGACCATGTTTTGTTAAAATGTCTAGATTCCATTCAGTTTCAGTTGGTGAATAAATCTCAAAAAATTATCAATGTGTTAACTATTTGGGGCCATAAACATCTGTTAATGTTAAAATACTCTTGAACCAAACTTCCGGACTATATGTAGCTGAGCAACAGTATGAAAGATGGTCAATGCCACCTGCATTGGATGGATTTCAGCTGACAAATTGTTACTCCTAATGTCCTTAATAGGCACTCACATTTTTATATTAAATCATTATTAGCATGCTACTTCCAGCCACTGATCAAATCTTTCAGAACAGCATTTATAAAACTTGCAATTTTATTTTCCCAAACTTCTGAAGAGTTGTTAATGTTCTATTTCAATCTCTTTGCCTACCCAAACATATATAATAAACATACATATATACACCAACATACATATAATACCTATGTATATTATATAATATACATATATACACACACCAAGAAAATATGAAATTCAAACAAGTTTTGAAAAAGGTAATTTTTTCAGAAATGTACATCAGCAGTAAAAGTGAATTAACATTCAACACACAATTCAATTATCAACAAGGTTAGTGACTATTGCCAATATTTGTAAATGTTATCTTCAGATCTATAAATTAGACACAACGTTCTTGTATTCCTTGCCCATAAAGTTCAATTTGATTAAATGCTATCTTCTCATTATACAATTAGTTTAGTGTCATCAATGGTAACATTGTTATAAATTTAGTCACTTTTACATGTTAAAGCACAGCAATCCTTCCCATATTAGATGTTTTATTTATTTAGTAACAGTAAAGCTAAATTAAAAGTTAAACCATGGGAATTTAACACCTACACTGAGTTAATTTCAGCTTAAATAAAAACATGTGTTTTCATTCTCTGCTTTGCGCCTGTTGACTGATAGTTGCAGTGTTGACAGTTTGCAATGCATTGTTTGGTCTGTAGATGAAACCAGTGCCTTCATCTCCTAATTCTCCAAGCTGTTCAAGCGAAGAAACACAAGGGCTATGATGTTGCAGCATACTTGGTAACTTATCTGCGTTTTCAAAGATGCGACAGGATCGTCTCACAGGTGTTAAGAATTTCAGATGTTTAATTGTAGAATCTTCACACTGCAGCCTTTTCTTTGTGCTTAGGGTCAAAAAGAGAAACCATTTATGTATTTACAGGATTAGAATGCAATAATTCAATGTGGCTTGGCAACAGAACAGCCCAGTGGTGGGTCCTCCCGGTTTGCCTGAACCAGTAACAACCCCCTGGTGACTTCACGATGACATCACAGAACCGGTTTGGTCAGTGCCAGTCCGTGTGCGCCGCCATCTTTTTGAATCCCCCCCCCCTTTGAGCATGTGCAGAAGCCAAGTTTCCGGCACTATACGTGCAGTCACTATCTTGTTTTCAGCTTATCTATCTATCTATCTGATTTTGGGGGGGCACTGTGCATGCAGGCACTTTGAGCGCGCACACCCACACAGCACAGGAGGAAGTGAAATGGCAGTGAGATAAGTTAGAACCCACCCTTGGAACAGCCTTAATAAGTGAATAACAGTAATACAAATATTAATTTGGCATTGAATATTTCAATGATGTCGGAAAAATACATTGCTTCTCTATGGATAATGCATATACTTCTTATTTCAGCAATGTATGATTTTAGGAACATAAAACCATGCCAGTTTAAAAGACTGATAATTTTGACTGCCAAAGCTGGTTTAGAAAATATTTCAGGATTTGGTTTTTGGGCCAAGTTGCAAGTCTTAGTCACTGTTGCTATATACCTTTTTATAATGATATAGATCCAGATGGCTTGTTTTATTACTTCTAAAAAGTAAATGGAAACGCCTAAAGAACTGATTCAGTACTTTTAACTTGATGGAGATCTGATTTATGGAGTTTAAAATTGGTTTACATTATAATTTCCAACTCCTAATTTATGACATAGTATGTGAACTCAATCTTTTTATATTACTGAAATTGAAATACTTTGAAATTCTAAATATGCTATATCAATACTAAATAAAATATTACCACTGTTCAGTGGTGGGTTTCTACTGGTTCACGCGAGCCGGTAGCAGCAGCAACAGCAGGCTATCCCCACCCGCCAGTCATCACAGACGTTCTGCGCATATGCAGAAGCAGCGCCCACACTCCCATTCCCAAACTGGTAGCAAAGATCAAGTGAAACCCACCACTGCCACTGTTACTATTTAAAGTATTTATACATGGCTTCTAAACATCTAGTAGCAAAAGAGATTATTTTTTCCCAAAAATGTACTCTATTGTCCAGCAAGCCTAAAGGGAAGACCGATATGGTCAATATAATTGAAAGATTGGTAGAAATCTTTTTAAAAATGTATCATGTTAAAATGAAATAGATTATTCCCCAGGAATTATGTACAATTGTCTTTTTTCCAAGCTCTCTAGATGAATTAGAATCAATGGCTATCCTAGCTAACTCAAGGACTACATACAGTGGCATTTTAGTTTAAAACAAAATACTTCTTTTGAAGATAGGCTATAACTGAGAGCCTGATTCCAATAAGTAAATCTCAACAATGGTTTTACCTGCCAATTTTCACTAATCAGTTTTTGAGTCTTATAATGAAGAGGTTCCCAACCCTCGGGCCAGACTGGTACTGATCCATAGCCTATTAGGAGCTGGGCTGCCCTAGCAAGTGAAGCTTCATCTGCGCATGACCAGTATCTAGGTCAGGGGTTGGCAACCTTAAACACCCAAAGAGCCATTTGGACCTGTTTCCCACAGAAAAGAAAACACCAGGAGCCACAAAACCCTTCTGACATCTAAAATGAAGATAACACTGCATATATCGTTTTTTTACTTCTATGCTATGTATAAAAACCTATAGTGTGTTGCATTTATGAAATCGATAACTTGCTACAGAAAAAAACCCCACATTTTTATTTCTGCATGCAATAAAAACATTTTGAACTCCAAAAAAAAGATGGGTCGAAAAGCTCAATAAATCACATGCCAGTGGGTGTCGCACATTGGCGGTTGTGACACATATTTTGAGTAATTGGAGCCGCAGCAGAGGGATGAAAGATTAGAGCCGCGGGTTGCAGACCCCTGATCTAGGTAGTGCACAAAACCATCCTCCCGCCCCGTCCTTGGATAAATTCCTTTCCCTGA
Organism: Imantodes cenchoa; assembly: GCA_027560375.1. Taxonomy (NCBI): domain Eukaryota; kingdom Metazoa; phylum Chordata; class Lepidosauria; order Squamata; family Dipsadidae; genus Imantodes; species Imantodes cenchoa. The sequence goes on along the minus strand of JANHGD010009034.1, from coordinate 358,654 downwards.
AACCAATCCCTGGTACAAAAAAGGTTGAAAGCCACCTCTATAATGGTTTCCAGCTATTACCTTTCTTCTCAATCATAACCTTGAAATTCACTTTTCCCAAATACTTGGCTATTACTACACAAATTGAGCATACCATCCTTTTCAGATTAAGGACAGCAACCCCACATCCTCAGACCCCACGTAGAAAAGATCATATTAAAACTCACCTTTCCAAATGGGAAGTCGTTGACAAATTATATTTTATTAAATATGAAGCTTTTTCATTTTCAGGAGTTTGAATCTCTAGGATTTTATCTTTCTCTGCATTGGTAGCAGTTTCTTCATTTTCTACATCTTTTTGCATCTGTTCTTTACTTTTGTTCTTTTTTTTCTTAGGAAAGTCTTCTTTGATTTTTGAGCAAATTTCTGTTGATTCTTGAAAAGCTTCATTACTATGCTCCACCTCGTTATTCAAACTAACTCCCTTAGAAGCCTCTTCTATCTCCGTTTCAGCTGGTCCCTCAGGTTTTATGTTTTCTTCCTTCACACATTCTGAAAAAATACATTTTGTCATGGGTATAAGGCAACACAATATTTAAGCCTGCTAAAAGAAATTTAAAATATACAAAAGATGGAGGCAAATAAAAATATCTATGTTGCTTATAACAAATAAAATGCAGACTGAAGTATCACTCTGCATCATACTGGGTCGGGTTTAGCAAGGCAAAATGGAAGATTTGAGGAAACTAATCAATAATGTTAAATCTTACCATCAGTTTTTGGAAGATCTTGTCTAGCCTTTAAAACATCTCGAAATGTACGACGTAACACATCCTTAGGCTGAAAAACCAATTATTAATTTCCAGTTAGCTTAGCTAATTATTTTAGAAAATTTATGACTGCCCAGCTCTCTCATCGTGACTATAGGTGGCTTACAAAAGTAAAATCCTAAATGCAAAATTCAATAAACCCTTACACACACACCCAACAAATAAACCACTTGCTCTTTATCAACCGAAGGTCCTCAGCCGTTGGAAAACCATGTCTTCTAATTACTTACAATGTTATAAAAAAGATCACTATTCAAATAAAACTAGAGATCCAGGTTCAAATTTCCTCAGATATTTATTTTATTAATCAAATTTATATGGCAACCCATCACCCAGAAGGTGACACTGGGCAGAGTAAAATAATACACTTATGGTAATCTTAGATAGGTCACTCCCACATAAGATTTTTGTAACAGAAGAGGATTGGACAACCAACTATACCAACCTGATGTCTTTAAATAAATGGTAGAATGTTAACTGAAAACAAAATTAAATTTAGTGAATTTAAGAGTGTTTACCTGCGCTCCTGCAAGAATTGCGTTTTCATAAATAGTTATTACTTTTTCTGTGGAGCGAAACTGTTCAAGACGCATCTGGCACACCCAATACTTAGCAAACTTTTTTGCTTCTGGCATTTTCACTACCAGGTTTTCCAAAATGGAATTTACTGTTTCACCTACAAAGCCCTGAAGAGAAATAGCAAAGAAAAAAAATGTACTGAATGTCTTTAAACTGTATGAGTTCTAGAGAAATGTTACCTTAATATGTTGCATAAACACTGACTGCAGTTGACTTACTGCTGTTCATTTAACAGTTGAAAGATAACATAAAAAAAAAGTAGCTGATAACCTGTTCTCCGAGCTACATCTCATCGTCCCCACTCTTGTGATATGGGTGCTTAGTAACAAGTGTGCATTTGTTTGCAGTGTCTTGTGGTTATATGATCCCGATTTGTTACTTTCCCAGCCTACCTCTGACAAAGTCTATTGGGAAAGCCGGATTCACTTAATGACCAAGTGATGATTCACTTAACTGTGTGGTTGCATGACTTTTGTCATGATATAGCCTACCAACTCTCTTCAGATTGATCCATTATAAGACCAGTTGTTTTGAAAGTCCAGTATGCCTTTAAACCGTCAGAATTTATAGCCCTGAATAAAGTACAAGAATGTTATAAAAATTAATTCAATATTATGGTGGTTTATTTAAACATCATACCTTTTCAATGAGATCCACACATTCTGCAAGGATCTTGTTGATCGTATCACTAAGCATTCTTTGTTCGTCTTCTTCAACGATGGTAACCCAAAAGGATTCAGCGGGCTCTTTTATAGTTTGCTGACATGTTGTTTCTTTAGGCTGGCTATTTGCAGGTATGGTGTTATGTACCTTCTTTAGCCCTTTTGAAGCCTGCCATTCAGCTAGCTGAAGTCTAAAAGATAAACATTTAAGTTGATAAGTACAGTACTTCATTTTGCTTTTTAGCTAGAAATAGTCCATGTAACAGATACCCAGTTATCCAGCCACAGTGAAATGAGAATATGTCAATTCACAGCTCCTCATATCTATATCAAAGATTTACATTAAAAGATATTAAAAATTAACTATTAAGCAGTTACTATTCAAAATTGCAATTACAAGTCAAGATTGCCAGAAAAATAAAACAGATAGTGCTGTTTGTAGCTATCAGAGCTAAGCTGAAAAACTCAGAGCTCCCCATTATTTTGGGGCCATCCAGCAATCAACTGGCAATTGCAGTTCAGATCCCATGTCCTACCAAAACAATATGCCACTTCCAGTGAAAGCAGAGATATAAGTCTGTAAGCCTAAATGGCATTTTAGATTTTGCATGTAATTATGTTGATCATAGACTAGAGTGAAAAAAATATTTATCATACTGGGTAGGGGAGCACACAATTAAATATTTATCTTCTTTAATGTGAGGAAGCATCCTATTTTCAAGCCCCAGTAAAACTCAGTATGTACAATTGCTTTAAATATTATTCAAGGCTAATTTAAGACAAAGTGTACAAGAGGTACAAGGTTTATTTTCTCTTTTGTACAATCTGCATTTTTATAACATTTAGTCATAAAGCAGTTTGCTTGATTTTGGTGTACCATGTTGATCAACCCCAGCTAAATGAGATTTGTTCCATAAAATTTAGAAAGCAAGCCACAACTTGGCACAGAATATAAATAGTCTGAAAAATTGCAACTTTTTTGGGAGTGTTGTATTGTCCCAACACATTTTGATATAAAAAAATGCAGGCCTTTACATTACCTTCTCACATCTAGAGATGTTGGAACTTTTTTGTTAATCGATTTTGAAGCTGACATAGTAGCATGACTTTCAGAAAGTGGCACTTTTAGGCTTCCGTTAACAGTTTTAGATGAAACAAGCTTCTTTGTCTTTGGGACAGAATTATTAGCATTGATTGGAACAGTCTTTAACAGTGATTTCCGATTGCTGAAAGAGTTCTTTTGGGTTGTCTCAGTATTCTCTGTGCCACCACTAATAGACTGTTTCTCATGATTCAGAATAGTTTTGGGATGATAAACAGAAACTCTCACAGTACTGGTCTGAAAAGGAGTGGAATTTAGGCCCTTAGGAGCACCAGCATTGCCAGTGACTTTAGCATCCCTTATGCTTGTATTAGTTGTAGCTGACTTTACTCTTGATTTAGACAAAGCGGAAAGAGAATTTCTAGGCTCATTTGCTGGAACTTTTCTGAAGGAGTTTACCTTAGAAGAAACTATTTTGCCCCGATATGAGCCAGGTATACGTTTATCTGAAGTGCATGGAACAGAATTGGAGATACCTGCTTTGATCTGTTTCTTTAGGTTTGCTTTTTCTAGAAAGGTCTGAGTAAATGACATAACCTTGGATTTTACTGCTTCAGATTCAGGATCTGCTACTGTCCTATTGTTTGGAGAATTACAATTTGTCTTAATTTGTTTCAATACAGGAGAATTTAAGTTTTTAGGGGAAACAAAAGTGTTTTCAAGTATTCCGTCTCCTTCGTTCCATATACCGGTAGATATGTTGGCATTTTCTTTGTCTTCCTGAAAAGAATTAACATAGCATTAACTAACATGAACATTTTGTTTTAAAATACTCTTTTAAGTGGTGTGAGGCACATGGCCTCTTAAACATACATATACTTCTTGTAGTATTTTTTCACTTTTCATCAATTATAACATATTAGAAAAGCTATAACATCAGGACATTGGAAAAGCCAGTCACAATAGTAATTTCACAATTTTTTGCTTATCTTTTACAGGTAGTCCTTGACTTATAATCACAATTGACCCAAAATTTATGTTGTTAAGTGAAACATTTAAGTGGGTTTTGTCCATTTTACAACCTTTTTTGCCACAGTTGTTAAGTGAATCACTGCAGTTGTTAAGTTAATAACAATTACTAAATGAATCTGGCTACCCTGTTGATTTCTTGTCAGAAGGTTGCAAAAGGTGATCACATGACCAGAACACTGCAATGGTCGCAACTGTGAAAAACAGTCATAAGTCACTTTTTTCATGTCATTGTAACTTCACTAAATAAACTATTGTAAGTCGATGACTACCTGTATATTAATTGCATACTCACCATTTAAAAAACTCTAATGTACAAGAACCCTGCCTCGCTTATTCAGTACCCCAAAATCCTTCCTTACATTTCATATGTATATATATATTGGTATAGTTTTTTTAAAGACAGAAATTCCTATATCCTGTCTCTTAATTGTAATATAAATCTGCCTTCAACTCCAATCTAAAGTACCAATGATATCTTTTAAGACTTACCATTTTGTTGTTGTTATTGACAGAATTCAGTTTTCCAACTTGCCTGGATTTTCTAAAAAGAAAAAAATAAAACCACTTGCAACTTTTAATATAAATCATCATTTATACAATAAAAATGTTTTAAACATACCCATTCTATACATATTATTTTCTGGCGAAGGAAGTCCTTCAGGCAGAGCCATAATATAGGAATTGCCCAAAGCCCTTTCATTACATCATCACCCAGCAACCAAGCCTGGGACATTTTTTTCTTCAAAATCTTCAAGGCATGTGAGCCCTTTTCCCCAGGATTTCAAATGATGTGATCCTCTCCACCATTAAAACCATCATTCAAAACAGCCACCATATTTCCAGTCTCTCTCCCCATTTGGAACTGAACCCAGGAGGATATTTCTTCCACCACAGGGTTTCTTGACTGCAGATTATGCAAGAAACTGTTCAGCCAGACAAACCCATTCAAGTTGCGCTAACAAATGTCACATGCGGTTTTATACTTGAATGAAAACAAGCACAGGAGAGAAAGCAGTCTGACTTCAGGCATCAATGTAAACCGCTCCAAACTCGACTGCAGAAAATACGACTTTAGCAACGAAATGATCAATGCTTGGAATGCACTACCTGACTCTGTGGTTTCTTCCCCAAACCCCCCAAATTTTAATCTTAAACTGTCGACAGTCCACCTCACCGCATTCCTAAGAGGTCTGTAAGGCACATGCATAAGCACACCATTGTGCCTACTGTCCCTGTCCTACTGTCCTATTGCCTATTTTACCAGTACCTACTTTGCTAATGTTTATGTTTATACCAATACCTATTATCTTGTACATGTTTGACAAATAAATAAATAAAATTAAAAAATATATTAACACTAGCAATTATTGGCCTGGAAACATTCCTGAAAAATGAGCATTCTCAGGCTGGCTACTTATGAGGTCATACCGTCACACTGTTTTTTCCTACCAATGTTCTCTCTTTTTTTTTGATAGGAATAAACATAAAACACAATTCTTCTACAAAGCCAGTACTGAGCAAGTTGGCTTTATCCTGTGTGTCTTCTTTTATGTCCAGATTATCCATGCCATGGTGAAGTTTCAACAATTCATCTCTAAGACTGAAGGATAAATATGCAACACTGACAAAACCCTGCAAAGATTTTGTGAACCTCCATGACAGCTCTACCATTTCAGTGATCTAATTGTTGTCATATGGTGCTTGCCCTTTGCGAACAGAAGCAGATGAACAGATTGCTGTTGGCATAAGGTAAAGCAAAGACATCCTCAAACTGAGATTGATTCCCAGGAATTGCACTCATACATTTTTCTGGGCAGATTTTCTGGAACTGCTTAGCCATTGTCTTTTTCTAGGGATGTGTTTTTGTTTTTCATTTTCTTGTCAATATTGATATCAACCCTTAAGGACGATATATTCTCATGGGATTAGGCATCAGTTATACATGGAAGCACACAGCAGGGTTTTTTTTGGGTACCTCACCTGCCTCAGATAGGTCCAATGATAAAGCAGCAATTTCAGACATCATGGCATATGGCAAATTCCCAAAGGAAAGAAGAAATGGAACTTATTTTTTTTTTAATTTATTTAAACACTTAGGCATAAAAAACTAGCATATTACAGTATGTACCATTCATAAGGAGAAAAAAACTACAGACTCTTTCAAATATGAACCCATGGAAATGTGATTGTTCTCCATTATTCTACAATGTCCTTGTGTTGACATTAGATTCTAGATAGTTATTTTGTCAGCTGTTCGTTTAACATAGCAACTTACAACTAGAGCA
>JANHGD010009034.1:311495-325273 GCA_027560375.1 Imantodes cenchoa | reverse complement strand
TTTTTTGCCATCCCCAGGCTTGAGGAGGCTTTTCTGAATCCTGGGGAGAGCGAAAAGCAGCCCAACTGGCCGCCTGGAAGTCCAGAAGCTTCAGTGAGGCCTATGCGCATGCGCGGGGGCAGAGGTGTGTGTGTGTGTGCACATGCGCAAGGCATTGCATTATGGATGTGGGCATGCACGTGCGCGCTATTGCGCGTGTGCATCCTTTTGGCACCCGAGCCATAAAAGGTTCTCCATCACTGGTATATACAGTACAAAACAGGTTTAAGTGTTTTCTTTGCGAAATATAAAGAGAACCATTTAAAGTTTTAGCTAGTAGCTTTAATTTCAGCTAGGTAATGGTTTCAAATGTTTAACTTTCTAGAAAAACAGATGTTCTTTCTAAAAAATTGAAATCCGGTATGGGACAGGGAATCAAAAGTAGTGGAGATAGGCTTGGCCAGTGTAGTTGCTTTTTGTTACGTTGTATGATGTGTCAGCTTTAAAATTATTTGTTTATAAGAATGGTAAGGGAGAGAAGATTTAGGAGGGAGGAGTGGAGACAGGTTTTTTTGCTTGTGGTTAAGAGATGAACTTACTTTTATTAAAAGCAGCTAAGAATGAGAGAATTAACGGACCTAGCACATTATAAATGCAAGTTCATTACTGCATCTTAACTGTTGTATAACTCAGCAATTGTATATATGCACAGAGTTTGGACAGAATTACTATTTTGAAAAACAGAATTGGGCTTTTTGAATCTTTCACCTGTTCTGCATAAGAACATTGGTATTAGATTACATTGAATTGGGATTATAACAGAATGACAGAGTTGGAAGGGACCTTGAGGTCTTCTAGTCCAACCCCGATTAAATTAAATTGGGATTGTAAATTAAGCAGATAATAGGTTGTGAGCCACATGCTATGTAGATTAAGGTAGGTAGTAGCAACCTTTAGAGACATAATTCTAGCATCCCTTCCCATAGTTTTCGGGGATGTTGAGAATTGTCATGCCTTAGGTGGAATGCTAATATTGATTAAATTTCCTGAAAAGCATGTAAGTTCTACTTCTTCACACTCTTGTCATTAATTGCGCTATCAAATTCCTTTTTTCCCTCAGTTCTCGGAGCAATCAAACTTCTCTTGGACCAACCGACTCATATAGCTTTAAGCAATGTTACAGTATCTGTTAATTTTCAGAATTATTATGATGCTAACAACACACTGAAAAACACTTCTGTTCTACTCATGGAGGCCAGCAATAACCAAATTGTTGCCAAAAAACAGCTTCCAGAAGACCAGCGTCAAGGTGTGGTTGGTTTTGAGTGTTCCTATTTTAAGAATGCTGGGAATTACTGGTTGAAGCTGGCTTCTGAAAACATCGGAGGGCTTAATTCCCAACAGAACGGAGAAAATCTTCTACTCAACGTGAAATGGCCTATATTTGACTTTGATTTGAGGAGGACGTCAGATGGTCATGGGAATTCCCTTCAGCTCGGGCTATTTACTAATGAGTATTTATGTCCCATAAATAAAACAGTTATTTCTCTGGATGTAATTCTAACCAGCAACCTATACGAATTAGGGACATTGATCTCAAATGAAACACTGGGCCTGAGAACAAGGAAAAGCCTTTCTCTCTTTGAGTCGCAGTGGGTGAAATTGGACTGCCATGTGATTAGCCCAGAAGCATATATCACTACATTACTGAAATCAGCAGAGACAGGCTCAATCATTGCTTCATCAGGACCTATGGATCTTGTGCGCAAATTTGGATACAAGCTAGCCATATCAGAAGAAGAGCTATGTGAGTCCTCGGTTGTGGCTTCTGTTATTTCTCCTCCATGCACATCTTCTGCTGGACGCATTGCTGTGTTTAAGTATAACCCTTTGGGTCAAATGGTGTCAAAGCTATATGAAAGCATCCTGAATCCAGAAGACCATCAGATAGAACTCAGTTGCACATTGTTCGACAGTGGCACAAACAAATACTGTTTTGAATTTAGCTCTTCCAACCAAGTGAATTCCGCACCATGGGTAAAAGAATGTGTACTAATCCAAAGGAATGTTGGTTTGTATTATTTTTCCAAAATGTCTCATTTAAAATTGAAGGATTTCAGGGTCTTCTTGGATGCATATTCCTTCTGGAAACGAGAGTATAATACAAAAGCATAATCCATCAACTTTTGCAAATAAGCCTGCAACAGTGCTGAGCTGCACATATAGGATAGGATTTCTGCTAAATATGGTAAAATTTTTGCCTTGACAGTTTGCTAGATGGATGAAAGGACAAGGGGAACGGATTGTATTCTATGTTCCTATACCTATTATAGGAATGAATAGCTTATGAGTTTTTTAAACATCTAGATAAATTGTATATGCTATATTCAAGCTCTCCTATGTATGCAGTTCTATAGATGGTGCTGGATTATGCCATTGAAATTTTGCCTTTCTTATTTAAAAAGAAAGAAATGTTCTTGTACAATTTTTTTCCTGTGGCTTCTAAAGTAGAGGCACCAGATGTGAGCTACAAAAATTCACAAGACCACAAGATAGTTTCCAAGAAAAATACAGATAGTCCTCAACTTAGGGTCACAATTGAGCCAAAAATTTATGTTGCTAAGTGAAACATTTGTTAAGTGAGTTTAGCTCTGTGAAATACGTCATAAGTCGCTTTTTTCAGTGCTGTTATAACTTCGAATGGACACTAAATGAACTGTTGTAAGTCAAGGACTACCATTATTTTTCCCCTGCCACCTAATAATTATCCAGATCTCATAACCATCTAATTTGTGTCCTTTGCCTCATTTCAACTTATACATCTTCTCTTGTTTTATCTAAATATTTTTTTAAAAAATATTCCCCATTCTAGGAGACACATATTGTATGATGATGAGGCAAATCAAGTAAATTTAAATAATGCAGACATTTGAATGTGTGAGCATTGGCTTCAGATCCAGATTAGTGTTCCAGGTTGCCTTAGGCAAGGCATGGCAAACCACTTTGATTTTCTACAAGATTTTATGGTGCAAACCTCAGCTAGAAAAAGAAAGGAGTATCCAGTATCACTTACAGAAACATGCCAAGTTGCTCTGGTGAGATATAAGTGGTTTGCTCAACCAACTGGGAAAACCCCTCTCTGTTTTGTAATTAATTATAACTACTATCTAAAGAACTGTGATGATTGTGACTATTATGTGACATGCAACACAGATCGGAGTTTTTTTTCAATGTAGCCTTACACGGTCTTAGGAAGAAATGAACCAACAGCCATTTTAAATCTCTTCACATATTACATAGATGAACCTTAAATAGGATTATTGTGGAGATCATAGATCACACAAGGTGTCTTGCAAAATGTGTTGGGATTACAACTGCCAAGATTCACAGACCAACATATCTATAAAGTGCCAGATTATGACAGTGTGATATAAGGGTATTATGGCATTCTGTGCTACCAAACTCCTACGCAGTACCATATGTTCCAGGTTCCATTGCCCACCAATACAAATTATGTGCTGGGGCTAATTTGGACAGACTCTTCAAGCTATACATGAATGAGCTCAAACTGGAAGAATGTGGGCTGTTGCTTGGCATTATTAGAAATTCCTTTTCAGGCAGGAAGGGCACAAGGCATTCTCACCATAGGTAGCTGCTTATTACTGGACCTTCTACTTTCTCTGTGAGAGAAGGCTTCCAGGGTAAGCCATTGAAAATCATACTAGAGTCATTTCTGAGGTAAATTGTCTTATTTATTAAATGTTCCACAATTATGAAGAAGTCGTAGTCTCTAATTGCCAGGCTTTTAAAAAATTAGTTCTGCTCCTTTTCTTCTCAGCAGCCCACAATACAAAAATTATACATTACTTCTATGCCAGGAAATGAATCATCTATTTCTCTGTTTGAAACTGTTACTAAAGGCGTAGAACCAGGACTGCCAGCATAAACCCGCTGGTAATTCCAGTAGAGTTGCATGTTCAAGTTCTGTTCTTACCTATTTTATAGGGAAATGAGAATTAAGTATAGTGGACAAAGGGGGAAATTATGCCATAAACAAGAGAACTCTCAGAAAGCGTTTGCTGCAAGGAGGCAAATTGCTTGGAGGCAGAGGCTGAATGGTGGGGATTGGCGAGTGGGTGGGGCTTTGGCAAAATTCATGGTATAAGACACAGACATTTCCACCAACTTTTTTGAGGGGGATGCGTCTTATACACCAAAAATATAGTAAATAACTTGAACTTAATAGTGATTATAGAAATACCTTGTTTTATGGTTTCTTTTTCAAACACATGCTTTGAGTATTTCATATTTATAAAGCACAAACATAAAGTGCTTTACAGTGAACATTTCATTGTCCTAATTGTATATGATTGTAAGTAGTAAGTAATGATAAAGTATGCTTATTCAAGGAACTGTATTAAAAACAAACATATAGCTAAATGGAAGTTTTGCAACAGCGCAATCTTGTGTTCAGATTCTATTTTCTAGAAGGCATAACAAGGTACAAACTAATATTTACATGTAGGTTTTCATAGTATTTGGGAAATAGAATTCTGGGTTAGATGGAAATTGATACAATCCAGACAACTTTAAGGGATGCAGGATTTCATTAATGATCATAATGTATTCCATATTCATTTATATAAATTAATCTGATTAGCATTATAAATAAAATCCAATGATATTATGAAGATTTATTTTTTAAGCTATCAGGCTTCTAGGCGTTCAATAGCAAAGAGGATGAAAAATGTATCTATATTTGTGTATAGATAGATAATCTGATTCTTATATTTAGGAGATCTACTGTAAATGCAACATGCTTTTCTATTTGTAAAATTAGGTAGATTATTGTCAGGGTAGAACTATTATGATTGAACCTAAAAATATGTACCATTCACTGAAATAAAAATGCATCAAAACTATTTTTAAAAACATAGTGATAGGTTATTTGTCTGAAACTTTGCTTATATCACATAGCTTCCTCAATTAAATGATTTCTAAATATTTAGAAATAGACTATAATCTATTATAGTCTGTAAAGCACAATTAGCTTTATAGAATGTCTATTATTTTGACTTAGATTTAGCTTAACAGAATTTGAAATAAACTTTTAGCTAGAGTCCTGCTACTTGCTCAGAGAAGAAATTCAAATTAAGGCATCCCGGACAGATGGCCATTCAGTCTCTATTTGTACACAGTCAGTGATGTAGTGCCCATCACTTTTCCAGGCAATTAATTCCATTTACAAAGTGTTAAAATATTGGAAGTTTGACATTTCAGCTATCCAAAGAGGATAGGATATCTCCCAGATTAGCTACGGGAACTGGTAGTGAAAGCTCCAACATAGACAGTTATGTATATCGGCAAATTATGTCTCCCTGCCTGAAGAGGACACTTGTTGCAAGTGCAAACTTGTTTCTTACTGGAAAGGGAAGGGAAGGGACCTGAAGAAGAAGAGTTATTTTACTAATATGCATCAAAGAAGAGGAGATATACCTGATCAGGACACCTGAAGCTGTGCAGGAGTGGCAGAAAAGTGAAAAGATTGAAACACAGGAACTATTACCATCACCATTTGGCAGTGGAAAATGAATGGAAGAATGTGATCAAGAAGGAAGATCAGAAGACCATTAGTGTTAGTGCTATGTCAGAATCTCCATTTAGAGGATGATCAACAGATACTGAATAAACCATGGCACGTAATGTTATAGAAGACACTGAAAAATGCTTGCACAAAAATTCAGGGATTAGGGCATAAAGATCCTGTTGAAAATATTGAGGTGATGATAAAAGGAGAGAGAAACAGAAGTGATACCATTATAAATAATTTGGGTAGGGAGAAGGTAGGGATGAAATCTTTCTGCATCAGACAACTAGTCTTTTAAAGACGCACATGACAGTGATAATGAGGTAAGTGGATGTCCAATTATCCTGACATCTCTTGAGAATATAATTTGGCAAAAAGTTAGAGGTCTAACAAATAAACTCTTCTCTCAATGACAACTTTAAATTTTTAGAAATTGAGAAAAAGATCTGTCCAGAACCTAAGAAAGCAATTGATAAGAAAAAATGACAATGATTTTACAAAAGCTGATTTATTTTTTTTATTATTTTGAATATTTTAAATACAAGTAATACAAACATAGTACATATACATCTAAATACAAACAAGGAAAAAGGAAAAGGAAAGAAAAAATGACACAAATAATGCAGTGCACCCCCATCCCCAGAGACCATTTTCCCCTTATATTTCTTCATCTATAACATCTAAAAGATATACAATATATTCCAATTGTGCTTCTTATCCCCTCCAAAACAACATATATTCTTGAGCAGGTTTATTCCCTTTGTCTTCCACCAACACTGATTTTATAAAATCCCCCCATATTTCATTATAATTGTTTGCTTTGATCATCCCTGTTTAAAATTTAATTTCTGTTGTTAATTTATCATTTGTTGCCATACTCCAAATTTCATTATACCACTTATTTCTTTGGATATCCCAATTTCATCCCCAATATTTAGCAAGAATAATGCAATTCTTGGTGATATATCTAAATTTACATTCAGAAGTGCTCTAATTTCTCTAAATACCATGTCTCATATTTTTCTGCACTATCACAATCCCATACATATGTTTATATGTTCCAATCTCTTGCACTTCCAACAAGTATTTGTATATTTACCATCTATTTGATTTAATTTAGGTGGTGTTATGTACCACCTCTGTATCGCTTTATATCCATTTTCCTTAACTGTAACTAACATATTCTCATATACTCTTCTATTCCAAATACTTTTCCAATCATTATCATTTATTTCTCCTAATCTGATTCCCAAATTAATTTTAAACCTTTTGCCTGCTCTTCTAGTTTAGTTAATATTTTATATATTTTCCCAATTCTTCCTTTACCTATATATTTTTCATTCACCTCACATTCTTTTATAATCATTTCAAATGTTGTTAACTGTCTATCTTTCTCCTCGAATCTTTCTTCCACTTTTATCCATTACTCTAATGGGTGTGAATTTAACCAATTCAACCAATTTAATTTAATATCTGCTAACACGTTCTTTAGTTGTGTTATATTCTTTATCTTGTCTTTCCAGTCTTCCCATTTATGTATCTGATTTTCTTTTAGTTTACTAATCCATTCTTTCAATTCAATCTTAGGGAATTTCTACATTTCCACCACCAGTGTTAAAGGAGAAATTTCTAGCATTAGCTGGTATCTCCATTTATTCCATAATTCTGTCAAAATTTTTAAAAAGGTTTTGAATCCTCCTAGCCATTTTTTTAATATCCTTTTTAAACCAATATGTTTATATACGATCACCTATTTCCCTTAATTCTTTCAACTCTATATCCCTCCATATTAAATCTCTAGTTGCTGCTATAATATCTGGGACAAAGGGAGATTTTGAAGAACACTAAAGAAAGGAAGATTGACTTGAAATCCTAAAGGACCAAAATAGTCATAAAAATAACTATAAAATTCTAATTAATTAGGAAATGAGAGACTAAAGACACAATTCCAGTGTGAGACCAGTGGGCATATATGCTGGGATTTCTACACTGCTCAGAGAAAGAGCCCTTCTCAAAGACAAAAAGGAATCAGTATATGGAAAATAAGGTAAAGAACTAAAAGAATATAAGACTGTCTTTAGAAACTGTAGGAACATTGCCAGAAAGGGGCTGGTGCTTGCAAGGCATATTGAAAATAACAAAAATGTATTACTTTAATATATTAGAAATAAAATGAAAAACCAAATATAAGAAAAAATTGATGTTTTGGTAATGATGAGAGGGCAAAACATTTTAACTTCGATCTTTTGACTGTAAAGAGGATCAATGGTATTCCACTGAGAAAGGAGACAACTCCTTCGTAGAATAAATAAGAAAGAATGTAGCCAATCTAAATGAATTGAAGTCTTTAACCGGAATGGATTATATTCCAGCATATTGCAGAAAATAGCAGAGATGATCTTAGAACAACTGTACAAGTCTTAAAGAACTAAACAACTAGTGAGATCCTAGAAGACTGAAAGAGACCAAACATCATCCCCAGAAAGGGGGAAGACTCAGGAAACAATAGATTTCCTAGCTTGACATCTATATTGGGCAAGGTCACCAAACAGAATTTCAAGCTGTGTGTCTTTGAGCATTTGGGTAGACATGATACAGTTAGCTGCAAGGGCTAGTCACAAATAAATTGTGTAAGAGTGATTTTCTGCTTTGGTGGAATTACTAGCTTAGTAATTCAGGGGAACTCCACAAGCATAGTGTACCTGGGCCTCAGCAATCTTCAACAGAATGTCTCTATTCTAAGGACTACAATTAGATGAACTCATAGTTGGCTGAATGATAAGGACTACAATTAGATGAAATCATAGTTGGCTGAATGATCATACCCCAAGACATGGATACATGCAAATTTCTGCATCTGCGTAGGAAAATGTAATGTACGAGGGAAGGAAGGGAGGGGTGTAGCATGCTGGTAGTACATATGAAAAAAATTGGGGCATCCTTGTTCACTGTAAGTTAAACATTGGCCAGCATTGTGATATAGCTGCCAAAAAGACAAATGCTACCTTGACATGCATTAATTGAAGCAAAGACTGAAAATTGCAGGAAACAATTGTTCTACTGTATTCTGTCCTGGACAGACCCCCTATAGCCATGATGGTGAACCTATGAAACACGTGCCACAAGTGGCACGTAGAGCCATATCGGTGGGCATGCGTACCAGCCAGCTGATTTTCAAGTCTTCTGGGCCCACGGGGAGTCGGGAAACAGCCTGTTTGCAGCCTTTAGAGGGGGGTGGGGAAGTCCATTTTCGCCTAGTAGAAACTATTATTTGTAAAATACAAAGAAAATATTTTCCCACTTCATCACTGTCATTAAGCATTTTCTGCAGAAGAATCAGAGCACAAAGTAAAAAGACTTACTGGCCTCTATTCACTTAGAGTAAAACAGTATTTTATAAAAACAGCATGATTTATTTCATGATTCCAAATTATCACTAGTGCTGAAAATCTGTAAAACAAATTTTAATAACATTTTAATAAATTAAAATATTTAAATAAATATCTAAAGTGTAACTAATAAATTGAAATTTTAATTCACTAGTCATATTTATAAATATCGAGTAAAGTTTAGAAAAGCTAATACTGAAAGCTAGTATTTCTACAAAGTATGGAGCAGCAAAAGAACTTGCTTTTTTATTCAGTTGAATGGTATTTTTTAAAATAAAATTAGAAAGCTAATTCTAATTGTTCTTTATGTAGTTTACTAAACAAAGTAAACGACCATCATCATTTTCTTAAGAATCAGAACCTTTGTGGTTAATTAATTTATACAGCTGTCATTACAACTCTCCCTATTATTCATACTGCCATAGATTTTCTTCTCCTTTCTGGCAAAGTTCCAGGGAAAGCCTGGGACTTATTAATCTGGCTTGGTGCAAAGTCTATTGATTGTGGCCTCGAGGGTAATAACTAAATAGAGCTGGAGCAACAAGTCAATAACACCATTGTTGCTACAGATTCAATTCACTTGAGAAGTGTGATTGTTTTACAGTGGCCAAGAGTAATCATAAGCAGATCAGCATGTTTGACAGTCTTTGCCCCATGTTAGCACTATGCTTGTTTTAAAGCTTTCAAATGGATCACTTGAGAATTAAGGTGGGGTGCAGGGATTAGGAACCATGTAAACTCCTTCATTACAGCTAAAAGGTTTGAGTTTTGCTTTTAACATTGAGTAAGCAAAGAGAACTCTACGCTTTAACAAAATAGGACTATGCTAATACATATGCTGATCTTTTTTTTAAAAAAACAACAAAACTGATCTTTTTTCTCCAGGTGACTCTAATTAGACATAGGGTAGATATATAAACACAATCTTCTTCTGGTTGTCCTGTTTAGTTTGTTGCCTTATATTTCATAAAATAAAAAGAGGCTACGGTGCCAGACAAAATAAGGTGGGTAGGAACAGTTGCAGTAATGGTTCCAAGTAATGTTGTCTATACTTAATATGCTACAAAAATATCTCTTAGAAGTGATATATTTGAGGAATAAATGTATTCTAACATATAGATTTCAACAGATAAATGTTTGGTCTGTGTAAATCTATAAGAATGTCAACTTGTAAAAGTTGACATGCTTATAAAGCATGTCAACTTGTAAAAGAGCTCAACTTGAAGTGTGAGTTCACCCAGTTTCACTGAAGTCTGTCTCTGGGTGTCGGTGTAGATAGGACTTTCCTGGGATCATTAGAAAAGCAAAGAGTGGCACATGCATACATTCACTTGCAGACAACCAGGAAGAGTCTTTAAGGCAGCACATGAGCCTTCAAAAAGATGGGGCTACTTTAATGTTTCCAGAAGATGCTTTACTTCTGACAACACACTTCACAGAATACCTCTTTTAAATAGCTTGCATTGATTTAATACATATATTGTATTTGTAACTAGGGGGATTATAGCTATTCCTTTCTGCTGTGAAGCCCAAATAATCCAGGCACACAGTATGAAGTATAAACGAATAAACCTCCACTTAGGGTAGTAACTGTAAACTAGGTTGACCTGGAACTGTTACATAAAAGGTAGCATCTAACCTGTGATAGATATTGATGGAAGCTAACTTCTTGATCATCATATTCTCCGTCTCATTGATAAGTCTCTACTAACACAGAGAAGGATGAGACAAAGACTTTCTATAAAGTGATTTTTTTTGGTCTTCCATTCAGCTTTGTCCAATTCTCAGAGACTGCCTGCCTGGACAAGTCCCTGTGGTTTCTTGCCAAGATTTTTTCAAAAGTGATTTGCCATTGTCTCCATCCTAGGGTTGAGAGGGAATGGCTGGCCCAAGGTCACACAATTGACTTTATGTTTCAGCCTGAGGCCTTAATTACTACACCAAACTGACTCTGTCATATTGATTATGATACCATTATTCACTTAATAACTAATTCCATAAGACCAACTTTGCAAAGCAGTTGTGCATATTTCACTGCTAAGAGGGAAACAAAGTGAGCAAAACTCTTTCTGCTCTGGACTATTTGCCTTCTTTGCAGTGCTCACCAAAAGCTCTCCAACAGAACATCTTCATTAGTGTGGAAGATATTTTGTTTACTCTTAACTATTCACCTAAGAAATTGCCAAAAACACAGATGAGCATCACATTAGGAGTTGTTATGAGTGCTAAAACAGCTGTACTACTTATCTGTGGCAAATTTGTGAACAGTCCTACTGGATAGCTGGAAAACATCCTCTCCACCTTTTCCAAGATAGACTCAACAAAGGCCAAAGAGGCTTCTTCTCAGGGGCACGGCCCCTACAGAATTCTCTTTTGGCTCTAACAAGTGACAAGTAGCACATAGGGACCAGCTTAACAAGGCAGTATTGCTTCATTGAAACAAATCATGTTACCTTTTTGCTTCAATAAAGAGAATTGTCTTGTCTCCATGGCATGAATTTCTTCTTTGAAGTGAATTTAAATCACTTTGAACACAGTTAATTTTTGTCCTTTTAATGAAATGGTGATTTATATCAATACAGAATTTGAAAGTTCGAGTTACCAATTCAGATGGATGCAAAGTAAAAGCCATATGATAAGGATTTTTTTGTCATATATTTTCAGTACACATTACCTTTTTTTTCTCTTTCCTTTGTCCTCTTTATTTTCTCATGCTCAAAATCTTGATATTTCGATATTATAGCTATACCTGAATATAGTACAGTTGTTTTAATGAATAATCCGTGCTTGGAATTTGCCCCTTTTTATTTGCAAGTCACCTAGGCATTTACTAACTAACAAAAGATTGATATTTTTTCAATTAGCCCTAACCTTAAAAGCTACAAAAGCAGTAGCATGTGTTTGGCAAGCAGTTCTTTTTTATGTGAATAAACATGCTGATTTAGTTCCCTTATTATAAGTGCAGGTTTTATTTAAATTATTTGAAGTGAGTCACAAAATAGAGGCAAAATTTCCAAGAACCCATAATAATGCAATAATTGAAATATCTATGGAGAAAAAAAAATCAATAACTTTTACACCATGCTACAATCTGAGAGAAAATTGGTACAAATTGTATTAGAAATAGTTTTGTCAATAATTGCCAAATTGAATAAATCATACAATAATAACTGTTGCAAATGCCGCAACAAATAAGGGATGTTTTACTAAATAATGTAGCTATGCAAAAATACCCTCAAAAATACTAAAAAGAAATAGACCCAAACATTCTGAAAATTCTGATGATAAAATGTATCTAACAAATCTATTAGATTTGATCCCAAAGAATATAAATAAAATGCATCATAATTAATTAACATATATATGCTGATAATGACAAGAATTAGTCTGATACAATATTGGAAAAGGGAAATCTTGCTATCCATACAAGACAGGGAGATTAAAAGTCAAGAATGTGCAGCAATGGAAAACTAACAGAACAGGAGTCTAACCAAATTCAAGCAGGAATGGTTCCCTTGTATACAATATAACCAGGGGTGGGTTCCACTTACCTGCCGCTACAGGAACTGGCTGCGCGCGCAGCCCGACGTTGCGGGCAGGTGCGCGTCCACCACTCATGTTGCCGTTGCGGTCGCCATCTTTTATTTTTATTTTTGGGGGGCTTCAGCGCATGCGCAGAAGCCAAAATCTTGCATGAGCACGCTCGCTCGCGTGAGACTTCAGCTTTTTTTTTTGCTTCGGCGCATGCGCGGAAGCAAAAAAAAAAGAACACTCTTGTGCACGCGTCATCTTACGAGACGACGCGCACGAGATTTCAGCAATTTTTTCGCTTCCACGCATGCGCGGAAGCAAAAAAAAGCTGAAATCTTGTGCGAGCGAGCGTGCTCGCGCAAGGTTTCGGCTTCTGTGCATGCGCAGAAGCCAAAAAATTTTTTTAAAGATGACGACCGCAACAGCCCGGTTGCTACAAGCACCAGAGCGTTGCTTAATTTGCGGCTGCTACCGGGGCGGCAGAGTGGGCCACACCAGTAGCAACCCGCCACTGAATATAACAGAAGTCAAGGCAAGCTAAGAGACTTTTTTGTTTTAAAGAAAGTAGAAACTGTTTAAAATCATCATCATTATCATCATTGCCATCATCAAAATGATCCAAACAGAAATAAGTAATAAAGCCCAAAATTACATATAGAAATAATCAAGTAGCAATGAATGGCTAGGAAAAAACAAGAAATGCAATTATAGGTTGTATTGACAGAAATACAGATTTCAAATTACAGAAAGCAAGAATACCACTACATTTTGCATTATTTGGACTCCACCTTGACTACCAGGTAGTGCCCATTTAGTATCCTGGCTAGTACCATTTAGTTCTGGGTACTAAGCTCAAGAAGCTGAAACAAGTAATAGGAAAACAAAGATGATGGGGGGGGTGGGTTGGAAACTAAGCTCAACAAAGAAAGTTTGAGGGAACTAAGCATCTTTATCATTGTGGAAAGATGACTAAAAGAATCCCTGTTGTTAAATTGTTTTTGAATTGTTAAAGTACTTGAACAAGTGACCAAAAGCAAAATATCTTCTGGACTTAAAAGAAAACAGATTGTAGCTGAATATTTATAAGAAAATTCATAATATTAAGAATAATTAGTGGAACAAATTACCAGTAAGGCAAAAGAGCCGAAGTGGCACAGTGGTTAGAGTGCAATACTGCAGACTACTTCAACTGACTGCTAATTCAGCAGTTCAGCTGTTCAAATCTCACCGGCTCAAGGTTGACTCAGCCTTCCATCCTTCTGAGGTGGGTAAAATGAGGACCCAGATTGTTG